>CAKNYM010049298.1:156995-194248 GCA_932195095.1 Andricus curvator
TACACAAATCTAATACCTTCTCTGATGAGAATGTAAAAAGATCAATTTTCTACCAAATATAGAATAGATAAATTTCCCCTTAAAAAAATAATTTTCAACCAAACTGATAAATTTTCAACTAAAATGATGAATCTTTAACTGGAAAAGTTGAACTTTCAACCAAAAAGATGAGTTTTCAACCAAGAAGATTAAGTTTTATCAAAAAGACGAATTTTCAGCAAAATACATGAATACATGAAATGATGGAATATTTCATTGGAATAGTTACATTTTCAGTTAAGAAAATAATAATTTTCTACAAAAAAACTAATTTTCAAAAAAATAGTTACATTTACAAACAATGTGACGAATTTTCAACTAAAGTGATCAATCTTCTACTGGAATAGTTGAATTTTAAGCCAAAAAGATGAATCTTTAACTAGAGTAATTCAATTTTTATTCAATAAGATTAATTTTCAACCAAGAAGATTCATTTCTACCGAAAAATGCGAATTTTCAACTGAAAAAGAAAATTCTTCAACCAAAAATTGAATAGTTAAATTTTTAGTTGAACAAATTAATGTTTAACCAAAGAGATGAATTTTTGACTAAAATTCAGCCGCTGGATAGTGTAAGGGCATATCAAATTCACATGGCCGTTCCAGTTGACCCCTGTTGCCTTTAAAATCTATTTTGAAAATTAAATTTTTGAAACATATGGCTTTGTAGGAAATTTCATGGCCATATGTTTCAAAAATTTAATTTTCAAAATCGATTTTAAAGACAGCAGGGGTCAACCGGTACGGCCATATGAATTTGATATGCCTTTATACTATCCTGCGGCTCAATTATGGAATATTCAACTGGAATAGTTACATTTTCAGTTTTTAAAAAATGTCCACGATAGTTAAAATTTCAACTGGAATAGTTAAATTATCAGTTTTTTTTTAATTTTCAATGAAAATTATGGATCTTCAACTAAAAAAATTGATTTTCAAGAAAAGATTTGACTTTCAACCTAGTAATTAAATTTTAATCCCAAAAAAGATGAATTCTCAACGAAAAATATAGTAGTTGATATTTCAACCAAAGAAAATTTTAATTTTTAATAAAAACAGTTGAATGCAACCAAAAAAGATGAATTTTCAACTAAGAAAGCTTTTTCAGTCAAGAAAAACAAAAAACTGCAAACAAACATTTAACAAATACATACATTTTAAGTTAAAAACATTAATTTTAAACCAAAATGAAAACTAATTTTTAACAAAATAGTTAAATACAGTAATACAAAGCTATTTTTATCAATGAAGAATCATTATTACTCAATTTCATATTGCAATTTAAAAAAATGAAGCACGCTCTCGAAAAAATTCCCTGACTTTAAACAAAATTCCCTGACATTTCCAGGTTTTTCCAGGTATATAAAAATTCTCTGACAATTCCAGATTTTTCGGGTAGGGTAGACACCCTGCATATAAATTACTTACGTTTCCAGTCTTGTAACAGACTCGTTTTTTCTGATGATCCGTATTTCTTATTGCCATTGTATTTCCATTCACTGTTTATCGGCTTTTTCATAAATACTAAATTATAGTTTTCGGCCAGTGCAGTTTACAATATGTTTTGATTTTTAATATATTAACAATTTAAACTCGTTCAGTTTGTTTTCTTCGTCTTAATGAAATTTAACTCGTTTACTATTTCAGAGAGTGCTGCAATTTTCCTCTTAAGACGGACAATATGTTGCTTTTGTACCTTCGACTGATTCTGAAATTTTTTTAGCTTTCGTCGAACAAGATGATAACGCCTCTTGAAATCTATTGGAGTGGCACTGTAATGGTGATCGTGTTTCAAGAGATCAATGTGCCGTAGAGTGCTTGGAATTGCAGTTGCCTTCTCATAGTTTCGACTAGACGACGTTTTATTGATACTAGGACCCTCGGCCTTATTCTCGATCCCTTTACTGTCGCCAGATTTGGAGGTTTTTGTCCCGAGATTTGGTATCACAAAAGTGAAAAGCCAAATGACGAAAGACAAAACAAAGTAGAAGAAAAGGTAGCTGAGTTCTTCATCACAATACCTTGTAGACGTATCAGATGCAGTCACTTCTACCGTCGTGTTATCTTCTTCTTGATAATGGCTGCTATCTGTAAAAGTAAAAAAAAGAAGCATAACCTACATCCCTCTCTAAAAAATAGGTGTGTCACGAAAATCAATTGAAGGGCAGTGACAAAGAAAGCCACATTTGTGTGCATAACAAAACTGACGAAAATTTAAGATGTACTAATGAAACATTTTATTATTTAACCAAAGCCAGACATATTCAGCGGAATTAAAATCTGTATCTGACATGAGCACAAGTAACTTTATTGTCAAATATCAATCAAAAGTTGTATTTTTGCAACAGGTGATAAACTGCCATTTTTAAATATTTTCATTGTATTATTTTAATTGAAATAATTATTTTTGAAAACCAATACTTACTCAAGAAGATAACTTTTTGAACAAAAAATAATTAATTTTCAACCAAAAAAAGGAAATTTTCAACAAAATAGTTAAATAATCAATCTAATAGTTGAAATTTCAACCAAAGAATTGAATTTTCAACCAAAAAGGTGAATTTGTCACCAAGAAGATTATTATTCTACCACAAAAGATGAAGTTTCAACAAAATACAGAATTTTTCAACCAAACAGCTGAATTTTCAACTGAAGAAGATAAATGTTAAACCAAACATGGAATTAGTTAAATTTTCAGTTAAAAAAATTAATTTTCAACAAAAAAGCGACTTTTCAACAAAATAGTAAAATTTTTAAGCGAAGAAATCAAATTTTAACTAAAATAATTAATCTTTAACCAAGAAAATGAATTTTTAACCCAACAGTTTGAATTATCAACCCAAAAGATGAATTTTCAACAAAATAGTTAAATTTGCAACCAAACAGATGAATTTTCAACCAAGATGATTAAATATCCATCGAAAAAGATAAATTTTCGACAAAAAATGGGGTAGTTAAATTTTCAGCTGAAAAATTAATTTTCAAACAAAAAAAAATCATTTTTAACAAAATAGTTACATTTTTAACCCAATAGTTGAATATTCAACCCAAAAGATGAATTTTCTACCAAAAAAACACAAATTTTCAACGAAATAGATTAATTTTCAACAAAATAGTTAAATTTTCAACCAACAAGATTCAATGTCTATCAAAAAAGATAAATTTGCAACAAAAAAAACGGAATAGTTGAATTTGCAGTTAAAAAAATTAATTTTCAATCGATAAATCGAATTTTCAACCAAAAATATTAATTTTCTACCAAAAAAAGATTAATTTTTAACAAAATAGAGAAGTTTTCAACAAAATTTTTAATTTTTAACCGAATAGCTGAATTTTCAACTAAAGAAGATATGTAAATTTTAAGCCAAACATGGAATTGTTAAATTTTCAGTTAAGAAAATTAATTTAAATAAACAAAAAATTGTCAACAAAATTGTTAAATTTTGAAAAAAAGTGTTTTCAATTAAAATGAGGAATCATCAACCAAAAAAATTAATTTGTAACCCAACAGTTTGAATTATTAACCCAAAAGATGAATTTTCAACCCAAATGATTAAATATCTATCGAAAAGATAAATTTTCGACAAAAAATGGGATAGTTAAATTTTCAGCTAAAAAATTCATTTTCAAAAAAAAAAATAATAATTTTTAACAAAATAATTAAATTTTTAACCCAATAGTTGAATATTCAACCCAAAAGATGAATTTTCTACCAAAAAACACACCAATTTTCAACGAAATAGATTAATTTTCAACAAAATAGTTAAATTTGCAACCAAACAGATCAATTTTCAACCAACAAGATTCAATGTCTATCAAAAAAGATAAATTTGCAACAAAAAAATGTAATAGTTGAATTTGCGGTTAAAAACATTAATTTTCAATACAAAAAAAAAACTAATTTTCAATCGATGAATTGAATTTTCAACCAAAAAAATTAATTTTCTACCACAAAAAGATTAATTTTTAACAAAATACATGAGTTTTCAACCAAATTTTTAATTTTTAATTGAATAGCTGAGATTTCAACCGAAGCATATATGTAAATATTAAGTGAAATTTGTCATATTTACTAGCAAAAGTTAACCGTTTGTGGTAAGTTTAGATGATCGAAAGTATTATTTAAATGTATGCGTCGTCTTGATTAAATAAAAAGTTACATTATAGACTTTAAATTTTCCTCAGTTTCATCATGCACATTAATGTTACATATTTCTTACTGTTGAACTTTAAAAATAAAAGTTTGATATAAAAATAAAATAATTTAATACATCTATGTGACAAATATGTCCAGGAAACGTGGTAAATGGAATTTTATAGAAAATTTGAATCAAATTCAAATAGTCGAATTTAATTCTACTTTGATGAATAGTTCATCTGGCAATACCATGAAAAAATATTTTTTAAGTTTTTTAAATGTTAAAAAAAATATTAAATGTACGGTGTTGGATAATTCCACACGTGATGAGACATATTTTGTTAATAAGAAAAATAATCTGCTAATTTTAAAGAATTGTAAGTAAATAAACAAAATTTGTGTCATTTACATTGATTTTACTGGAATTTTCTCGCTACAACAAAGAAACTTCTGTAAATCATATACAACGTTTTCAAATCATATAAGATTTTCTGTAAAATCTATAAAAAAATGATGGAAAATGAACCGATTTTTTTTAAAGAATGGGTAATTATTGTGCGCGCATAGCGCGCACAATGTTCTAGTGTTTTAGAATTCAAAATACTGATTTCATAACATTATATTACTAACCAGCGTTATTCAGTGAGTCGCTCTCATGAATTACGGAATTGCTACCTTCATCTTCAATTAACTTTAAATGTTTTGGATCTGGCAATTCTTCTGTGGATAAGCGTTTCCTGCTTTTCGTAGGTAGAATCGAGCTTTCGCCATTTCCCTGGTTTGTCAAATTACAATTTGCATTAGAGGCATGAGAAAGTTTAACTGTCTTTTCTTTAATTAATCCATCAGTTTCTTCAATTGAAACAGTTTTTCGATTAGCATCTGCAATAATATACAAGATATATATATTCAACCACTAACTAACTAACACTAACTAAGTGAATTAATATCATTGAGATATTAAATAAATTATATAAAAAATATGATTATTTATTCCAATATTGACAGATAAATTTTAAATTTTTGTAAACTGAACTTTCTTTCTCGATATTTTGTATTTCAAGAAATTAAAAATCATACCTTCAGAACAGCTTTTCGAAAATAAAGTTGGAAATGCATTGATCATCAGGCCCACGTAACCATTAGTCCCTGAATAAAAACATGTCTTCTCAAAGTGATCGTCACAAATGAGACTTCTTTCATTAGGATACAAATTTTCTATTCCAATAGCTTCTTTCCATTTCTTTAGAAGCTGCGCGTTCTTCATAGGAAACCTACACAAAAGGTTTCAGTATTATGAAGATGATTTTTATAAAAAGTGTGTTAGAAATTTGTTAGGGTCATTATTATGAACACGATTTTTATTTTAAAAATGTATTGCACATTTATTCAGTTTTTTTTTAATTCAAAATTTGGCTTACTTGCGAAAGGATTTTCCGGATCCACGTCTTTTAACATTATCACAACAGATACATTGAAGATGAAACCTTCCAAATATAGTTGGTACACATGTTGATAAAAGTCTCATTCTATCATTAGTATTTTTTGTGAAACAACTATTTAGAAAATGATCAGAACACAATCTCGATTCCTTGGGAATTTCAAAATTGGCTTCCAAGCCCATTTGATGCAACCACCGTTCCCTTTGTTTAGGATCTTTTGGAAAGCTGCAAACAATTGTTTAAAAAATAGAAGAGTTCACTCTTTTTTATTTATTAAAAGAGGTGCTAGAAATATATCTGTGTGTCTAGTATGCCACCACCTGTGTTCTTTTGACGTTAATTACATGAGAGTTAAAATTTTGTCTTTTAAATAGGTTGAAAGCTATCGGAATTCCAGGGTTTAAAAAATCCCAATTTCGAAGTTCCTTGGCTTTATGTATAAAAGCAACCTTACACCTAGGAGATCAATAACGTTAATTCAAAAACAATTTTTGCTTTTAAATATATTTTAAACAGTTTTAGTGACAACTGTCATACAGAATATTATAAGGCCAAAAATTACGTAAAGCATAGGTAAAATACATGAATTTTATACCAAATAGTTAAGTTTTCAACTCAAAAAGATAAATTTCGAACCAAAAATGGAAGAATTCAATTTTCAGTTAGAACAATTTATTTTCAACAAAATAGTTACATTTTCAACCAAAGTGATGATTCTTCAATAAAAATAATGAATTCTCAACGAAAAGTTAATTTCCAACCCGAAAATATGAACTTTTAACAAAAAAAGTTGAATTTTCAACCCAAAAGATTAATTTTCTATCAAAAAAGACTAATTTTCAATAAAATACTTGAGTTTTCAACTAAACAAGATCAATCTTCAACAAAAAATATAATTGTTACATTTTCAGTTAGAAAAATAAATTTTCAACAAAAATAAAACGAATTTTCCACTTAATAGTTCAACTTTAAACCAAAGAAATTAATTTTTAACCAAAAACATGGAGTTTCAACTAATGAGATTACTTTTCTACCAAAAAATACGATTTTTAAACGAAAAAGTTTAATTTTGATCTAAAGCAGATAAATTTTTAACTTCAAATAGAATAATTACATTTTCATGAAAAAAATTAATTTTTAATCAAATAAAATAATTTTTCAACAAAATAGTTAAATTTTGAACCAAGCAGATAAAGTAATAACCAAGAAGATTAATTTTCTACAAAAAAATATAAATTTTCAACAAAATACATGAATTTTCAACTAAAAAAGCTCAATTTTGATCCAAAAATAGAATTAATACATTTTCAGTTAGAAAAATAAATTTTTAATACAAAAAACGAAGTTTCAACTGAATAGTTCAATTTTAAACCAGAGGAATTAATTTTTAACCAAAAAGATGGAGTTTCAACTAATGATATTACTTTTTTACCAAAAAATACGAATTTTAAACGAAATAGTTTAATTTTTATCTAAAGCAGATACATTTTCAACTTAAAATAGAATAATTAAATTTTCATTGAAAAAATTAATTTTTAAAGATATAAAAAAAAATTTCAACGTAACAGTTAAATTTTCAACGAAAGAAATGAATTTTCAACTAAGAAGGTGGATAAGTCGCACCAAGAAGATTAATATTCTACCACAAAAGGCGAATTTTCAACCAAATAGTTAAATTTTCAACTGAAGAAGATAATTTTGCAACCAAACATAGAATAGTTAAGTTTCTAGTTGAACAAATAAATTTTCGATAAAATATTTAAATTTTAAACAAAAAAGAAGGGGTTTCAACTAAAATGATCAATTAACCAAAAAAATTAATTTTTAACAAATTAGTTCCATTTTCAACTAAGTAGTTCAATTCTCAATAAAAAAATGTAATAGTTCATATTTTAACCAAAAAGATTTTAATTGTAAACCAAAAACAGTTGAACGTAATTTCTGAATTTCCCTGACTTTCTGGAATTTCCTGACCTTCAGCAACCCTGTAATTCTCTATGAAATGAGCCGGGATGAAGTTATTTGGTCAATATTTTATAGTCCATACTGAAAAAGTAGTGCAAATTACAATATTTTGTTAAAATTTCTACAAATTCTATAAAACATATTAAAAATATACAATCATTTGATTTTTATTATTATTTTCCTAAAGATGAGATTTCTTCGAAGTTTTCCAACTTATTTGTATCAACTTTTTAAAATGTTTATTATATTAAACTTTATCTAAATTTCAAGAAACCATTTAAATTTGCACCAGTTTGCAATATCTTCTTAAATATTGATAAAATGCCTTCTGCCTAGCTTATTTTATAGAGAATTCTGCTAGATTTCAACCTACTTAAGAGAAAAAATGGTAACTCTCATATAATTAACATTAAAAGAACTTAAGCAATCATCGAAAAACGTTGATGGTATCATATACGATACGTGAAGCAATCAGATTTTCCTCTCTGTCCCTTGACTAAATAATAAAAAGGAGCAAACGTAGAAAAAAATCCCGACCCTAAATATGTAAAATTCCCGGTTGTTTCCCAGTTAAATAAAATTCCTGGGGTTTTCTCGATTTCCTGGTCCGCTAGACACCCTGTATATTGGTCATTTTCACGTAACTTAAGTATATTCCATAGGTATAAGTTGGACATATGAATTTAGAATTGAAACGTTCACCATTTTGTTGTATTAAATCTAATTTTTTCTAAAATTATACAATTTTTAATTAAAATCTTTTACATAATAGCTAAATAATTGCAAACTAGAAATAAGAATAATGTCTTGTTAACAAAATTTAAAATTTTTTGGTTTTCATTTAAGTAATTCAAAATTGTATAATTAAAAAACCTATATGTACTTGACCAACTACAAATCCAGAACACTCAAAATCGCAGTTCAAGATTTAAGCATTATAGACACTTTTTTTACAATTTACATTAATTGTTCAGAATAAAAAAAATTCCAATTGAAAACCTTAATAATCAAAACCAACTTTTTTACAAAACAGTTTACTTTTCATCCAGAAAATATCAATTTTCAATAAAAAAGTTAATTTTTAACCACACAGTTTAATTTTGTACCCAAATAGTTGAGTTTTTTTTTAAATTGTGCAATTTTAAAGTTAAAGCAATAGTTTTAAATTTAAATGTCAAAAGATAATTTCAAATTTAAATAGTTAAAATAATAATAGTAACAAAATGTTAGAAAATTATAATTTTAATTTTTCTGTTCGTCAAATTTTTAATAAAGTTAGGTTCTTTTAACGAATAATGTAATAGTTGATATTTTAAACAAAAAAGTCGAATCTTCAACAAAATAGTTGAATTTTTTTACCAAAATAGTTGAACTTTCACATCGAAAAGACAAGCAAAAATAAATCATAAATAATTGAAAAGGATGATTTTTTAACAAAATTGTTGAATTTTCAACAAAATAATTACATTTTTAACCAAAAAGATGGATTTTCAAGTAAGAAGATGAATTTTTACCAAAAAGACGAATTTGCAACAAAACACATGCAATTTAAACCAAATTTGTTGAAATTTCGACTTAAAAGGTAAGTTTTGAACGAAAAATGAAATAGTTTAATTTTCAGTTCAAACAATTAATTTTTGACCAGAGATGAATTTTCAACCATACAAATGAATTTTTAACAAATTAGTTCAACTTTCAACCAAAAGTAGTTGAATTTTCAACCAAAAAAGATCACTTCTTAAACAAAAATATAATAATTGATATAACACTTAATACTTTTCACCAAAATGATTAAATTTCTATCCATAGAGATGAATTTACAATGAAAGTGTTGAATTTTCAAACAAGAATGATTTTTCAATGAAAAAAGAAAAAAAAAGTTGTGGAATTTTCTACAAAACAGTGTACTGTTCAACCAGAAAATATGAATTGTCAACAAAAAAGTTAATTTTCAACCAAATAGTTGAATTTTCTACCAAAATAGATGAATTCTCTACCCAAATAGTTAAATTTTCTACCAAAATAAGGAATTTTCCACACAAACAGTTGAATTTTCAACAAAAAGTTGAATTTTCAACCAAAAAGGATTGCTTTTTAACAAAATTGTAGAATTTTCTACAAAACAGTTTACTTTTCAAGCCGAAAATATAAATTGTCAACAAAAAATTTCATTTTTAAACCAAATAGTTGAATTTTCTATCAAAGTAGTTGAATTTTCAATACAAAAAGACGAATTTTCAACAAAATATTTGAATTTTTTACAAAACAGTTTACTTTTCAATCCAAAAATGTAAATTATCTACAAAATAGTTCATTTTTGAACCAAATAGTTGAATTTTCTATCAAAGAAGTTGAGTTTTCAACACAAGAAGATGAATGTTCAACAAAATAGTAGTATTTTCAACCAAAAAGGATAACTTCGTAACAAAACTGTTGAATTTTTAATAAAACGGTTTACTTTTCAATGAAAAAATTTCAATCTATAAATCTAAAACTATAAAATCTAAAACTTTTCAATCTACAAAAAAGTTAATTTTCAACCAAATAATTGAGTTTTCTACCAAACAGTTTACTTCTCAACCATAAAATATGAATTTTCAACAAAAAAGTTAAATTTCAACCAAATAGTTAAATTTTCTAACAAGAGTTGAAGTTTCAACACAAAAAGACGAATTTTCAACAAAACAGTTGAATTGTACACCATAAAGGATGACATTTTAACAAAATTGTTCAATTTTCTGCAAAACAGTTTACTTTTTATATCGAAAATATAAATTCTCAACAAAAAATTTAATTTTTTTAACCAAATAGTTGAATTTTCTAACAAGAATTGAATTTTCAACCAAAAAGGATGACATTTTAACCAAATTGTTGAATTTTCTACAAAACAGTTTACTTCTCAAGTCAAAAATATAAATTCTCAACAAAAAAGTTAATTTTTTAACCAAATAGTTGAATTGTCTACAAAAAAGTTTACTTTTCAGCCATAAAATATATAATTTTTCAACAAAAAAGTTAATTTTTAACCACACATTTTAATTTTACACCAAAATAGTTGAGTTTTCAACACGAAACGAGGAATTTTCAACAAAGAAAGAAAAATCTTGAATTTTTTAAAAAACAGTTTACTTTTCAACCCGAAAATATAAATTCTCAACAAAAAAGTTCATTTTCAACAAACAGTTTAATTTTCTATCAAAATAGTTGAATTTTCAACACGAAATTAGGAGTTATCAACAAAACAGTTGAATGTTCAACCAAAAAGGATAACTTTTTAACAAAATTCTTGAATTTTCAATCAAGAAAAAAAAACTGTTTCTACAAAACAGTTTACTTTTCAACGCGAAAATATAAATTCTTAACAAAAAAGTTGATTATCAACCAAATAGTTGAATTTTCAACACAAAACGAGAAATTTTCAACAAAACAGTTGCATTTTCAACCAAGAAGGATGCATTTTTTACCAAATTGTTGGGTTTTCAATCACGACAAAAAATGGTTGACTTTTCTACAAAACAGTTTTATTTTAACACGTTATAATAAATTCTCAAAAATAGGTCATTTTCAATCAAATAGTTGAATTTTCTACCATAATAGTTGAATTTTCAACCCAAAAAGACGAATTTTCAACCAAAAAGATGTCATTTTAACAAAATTGTTGAATTTTTCAAAACAGAATTTGAAATTAATATTAATAAATATAACAATTCTCAAATATAATATTATTATTATACCCTGAAAGGCCAGTTAACTCTATTTCTTAGGGATATTTAATACGTATTTATTTTGTTTTTTGAGAAATTCAAAACTAAAAAAAAACTTGAAAAAAAAACCTTATAACAATCTAAACAAAAATATAGTTTTGACAGCACTAGCATTGTCACTACTTCACGGAGAAAAAAATATGCCTATAATAGTAAGAGCACTAGTCATGCTTTTGTCGTAGGTTTCATTCTTGCTATCTTGGTACAAAATTCATTCATTTTAAGCAGGAATCCCTTTATCCTAAAAAAGTACAAAGCTTCATGCTTTTAAAGCCGTTATCCCTTGCGAAAATAGCTCGAACTTCGCCTTGCTACGGTTGTAAGAAAACTCATCCTATTAGAGTATGAGTACTCTTACAAACGAGATATTAGGTCACGCGCAAGCGCCGGTAGGCGTGGCCTAATATCTCTTTTGTAAGAGTACTCATACTCTAATAGGATGAGTTTTCTTACAACCGTAGCAAGGCGAAGTTCGAGCTATTTTCGCAAGGCACAACTGCTCTAAGGGCATGTGACTCCAGCAATAACGGCATGCGCTTGATTCTTTTATGGTATAGGACATTTAATGCTAAAAATGTCTAACCTGATGCCAATATTGGTAGAAATTCATACCAATTTCGCACATGAAGTTCCATGCTGTAATATTAAGAGCTCAGCCTACTATAACAGTGTGGTTTTTTTCTCCGTGTACACTTCGTAATTTTTCTCACTTTTTGTAAGTATAGGTTTAGGAATATAGGTTCAGCCACTCCGTCAATGTAAATCATGTAAATAATCTCTAAAGCAAAAACATTTTATGCTATAGCCTGAATTACTTTACATCCGAATAAGTCCTACGAAAACTATGCGATATATATTCAAAAAGTACAGTCTTCAATAAACATTAAATAGTAAAAACTTAAATTATGTGAAAATGACCCATATAATAGTGCTAGAATAATATTACTATATAAACAAAACATGAATCTAACCTCAAATTGTATACTCTTGTACGTCTTTTACTTACGTGTGAAAACACCTGAATCCTATGTCCTTATCAGTTTTTCCACAGTAAAAGCACTTTGCGCCCATGGTTCTCGACAATTTTGCACACTTCAAAACACACGATAATGAATAAAACAACAAAACATTGTCAGCAATTTCAGCTCATATATAACCTCATGCGCATTATGTCTCACAGAGCATCTTGGTCAAAGTTTGAACTGGTTCAAACCGGTCAAAACCAAGATCATTGGTCAAATGTGGTCAAACAGCTGCAGAGCGCTTCACATCCATAATGGATATATACCATTATTGATAGTACATATTAACAATAAAAGCCTTAAAAAAAAAGAAAAATCTTCTTTTAATGTAAATTGAATATAAAAAAATTTGAATTTCGTACCAAAAAAGGGTACTTTGATTCCACAAATCACATTGGCGAAGCACCAGAAAAACCTTTATTATTGGTCAAAAAAACGCCGCGAATCCTGGAGTAGATTAAAGAGGAAAGAAAGGACCCCATTGGCCGAAAAACATAGTCGCGAAAAAGTACCTAGACTTTCTCCCCCAAACTAGGGATTTTTTCGATTCACAAGAAAAATTCGTAAATACAATATGGCGGAAGCGATACACGCAAGTTTTTCTAACGAGTCTTCTTTGACTAATTTTAGCTAAATTCGCGTATTTTGGATCCCCGAGTTTTAAAATTGAGTTTCTTTTATCGTGCGCGAAACTCACTAACAGTTACTTTATTGAAACCTAACCTAGTTCAGTGATTTCCCCACGTAAAAAGCAGTGCCGATTGTCGTAGAAGACAATGTTTTTGTGTTTCGTTCTGCGATTCGGGCTGGTGAAGGAACATTTTTCGTGAGCCCTTCCGCGGGTTCCGTCCAGGGTGTGATGATCCTCGAAAGAGAGGAGTAGAGGGTCAGGATTTCTTTGACCAAATTTTCGACCGCGATGGCATAAAAGCACCCTGTCGAACCATGGAGGCGGATATTGACGTTGTCAAAGGGGATGGGGGTGGTGAAAATGGTCCAGGATGCTCCGGGTACTCGAGCATGGTACACAGTAAAAAGGTCATTAAGCATGCTCTTCGTCAACAGGCAAAAAGACGAAGAAAAAATACGACTATCGCGGCTGGAAATTCCCGTACTTTGCCACGCATCGTCGTCAAACCCTTGCCACCACCTCCTCCCAACGATCCACCCTCGCCTGTCAATAATATTCAGCATGTTAACTCAGGTAAATGTCAAAAACAATTTTTTCAATTTTTGCATGCCCTTTATTTCACTTAGTTTACGATTTTTTATGTTTTTGAGCAAAAAGTTGAGGAAAATCGGTAATTATTTGGAAAAATGAAGACAATGGAAAGATGCCTTTGTTTGAATTCTATATAGGGTGTACTTCGATTTTTATTTATGATTATCAATCTTCTTGTGATTGATTTTAATCGTTAGTTGAATGAAATATAAGTGCTTTTTTGTTGGTTATGTGTAAGTTTGTTTACATGTTAGTAGAGGGCCTAAAATGTTTAGAATTTTGGAGTTTACACTTTTGTTTACATACCCGCAATGTATACGAAAAGAATATTACTATAATAATTACATGTTTGGTAGGACTAATTTAAAGTTCGTAAAACGGAGCAATTAAAAATGAACTTTATCATGTTTTACTAACATCTATTTCAGAATAATTAAATTAAATTCTCTTTATATCAAGGTGGCCGCAGGTCAGGGAATTTTTTGGTCAAGGAAAGTTAGGGATTTTCAACAAAAAAAAAAAATGCGAAAGTCGGGTCGGTAAATTACGCATGGGTTAAGCACTATTGGATTCAGGTCTATACCTCTTTCTGAATTTTCTTAAATTCTTTTGAAATATTTCAGGGAATTTTAAAAGATTCCTAAAATTTTTAATAGATTTCAATAATTTGAAGGGACTTCAAAGGATTTTTAAGGCTGTAGAGTATTTTTTTTTAATTACGCGGAATTCTCAAGAGATTTCAAAGGATTGGAAACATTCTAGAGTATATTAAAAAATTCCAAAGAATTTTGAATACATTTCAAAGATTTTAGGTTATTTTGAAAAATTCAGAGGAATTTTCAAGAGCTTTAAAGAGTTTCAAGGGATTTCAAAAGATTTTGGAATATCTTATGATATTTTTAATATACATAAGTAATTTAAAGTGATTCCAAAGAATTTGAAAGATTTTAGCGTATTTTTAAAAATTCCAAGCATTTTTCAAGAGCTTTAGAAAATTTAAAGGGATTTAAAAAGATTTTACAGATCTTGAAATATTTTAGGTTATTTTAAAAGGTTCCAAGGAATTTTCAATTAATTTCACTAATTTTATGGGATTTCAATATATTGAAGAGATTCCAAAGGATTTTAGAGTATTTATGGTATTTTTATTTATTTTTAAACATTCCGAGGAATTCTTAAGAGCTTTAAAAAGTTTCAAGGAATTTCAAAAGATTTGGAATGTCTTGTGGTATTTTGAATATATGTATTTCAATAATTGAAGTTATTACTTATTCCAAAGAAATTGAAATATTTTAGCGTATTTTTTTTTATTTAAAAGATTTAAAAGGATTTGAAATATTTAAGGGTATTGTAAAAGATTTCAAGGAATTTTGAATAGATTTAAATCATTTGAAGGGATTCCAAAGGATTGCAAAGAGTGTAGGGTATTTTAAAATATTCTACGGAATTTTGAATCGATTTCAATCATTTGAAGAGATTCCAAAAGATTTTAGACATTTTAGGTTATTTTTATTTATTTTTAAACATTCCGCGGAATTCTTACGAGCTTTAAAAATATCTTAGGGTATTTTTAATATATTTCAATAATTTGAGGTTATACCAAAGAAATTGAAATATTTTAGCGTATTTTTAAAATTCCATGTAATTTTCAAGAGCTTTAACAAATTTCAAGGGATTTCAAAAGATATTAAAGGATTTAAAATATTTTAGGGTATTTCAAAAGATTCCAAGTTATTTTTAATTGATTTCAGATAATTAATGGGATTTCAAATATTTTAAAAGATTCCAAGGAATTTTGAATATATTTTAATAATTTGAAGAGATTCTGAAGAATTTTAAAGATTTTAATTTATTTTGTAACATTATTAGGAATTTTCAAGGGCTTTAAAAAGTTTCAAGAGATTCCAAAGATTTTAGAGGATTTGAAATATTTTAAAATATTCCAAGCAATTTTCAATTGATTTCAGTAATTTAATGGGATTTCAAAGGATTCCAAATATTTTAAGGTATTTAAAAATATTCCAAGGGATTTTGAATAGATTTCAATAATTTGAAGAGATTACGAAGCATTTTCAAAAGTTTAAAAAAATGTCAAGGGATTTAAAAGAATTTTCATCCGGTTGTAAAGAATGTCCTAGAATTTCGGAAGATACGGAACGATTTTACAGGACATATAAGGTTCTAAAATATGTAAAACTATTCCAAGGGATTTTATAATATTTCCAATGATTTCAGTGATTTTAAGGGATTTTAAAAGCTCTCAAGGCATTTTAATAAATTTTCCAGGATTTGCCTAAATATCGTTAGATTTCATAGAATTGCACGGAATTTTATAATATTTTAATGGATTTCAAAGAATATATTTACAGTGAGTGAGGGATTTCGTAGGGGTTCAAAGATTTGAAGGGATTTCCAAATATTTTTTGCAATTCATTTTAATTCATTTGGAATTCACCCTGAATTCTTATTAATTTATTCTGAATTCTTTGGAATTTTCTTGTTTTTTTTTAATTGGCTTGAATTCTTCTAAATTTACTCAATTTCACAATTCAATGGATTTTTTTTTTATGTTTAATTCATCAAATTCTTCTCATTTCCCTTAAATTTGGCTAAATTCACTAAAATTTTACTGAAATAAATGGAATTTAAAAAAAATTGAAATTCACCTGGAATCCTTATAAATTTCATCTAATTATTTTTAATTCAAAAGAACATTAGTCACATTATTAATGTACATTAGTCACTTTTACACACTTTTTGGGTTAAAAATGAGAATATTGATCTTTTAAGTAATAATGGTCAGGTAAACTGAAAAATCAGGAAACAGTCTGGGAATTTTCAAAATTAAGTTTTTCGGTCACCCTGTATATTTATGGACATATTTCCACGAAATTTTATTCTTTAAATCACAATATTTAAAAAATATTTAATGTGCTGAAATTGTAAACGGTCGAATGTCTGATTTTCCATTGTATTACAAAAAAAAACACTTCCTTTTTGCTTAACTTGCAATGCTTATTCTTTTTTTTTATCTGGGATGTTTCAAGACAAATTTTGGTTGAGAGAAAATATTCCGTTAATTTACATGTTAAAAACTTCAGACCTAATTATTTATCTAATCTTTTGGGTGAAAGGTTCTCTTATACTCTTACTCTAAAAAAAACATAGTAAAATACGTGAAAAGTAAACCCAAAGAATTTGGTTAAAAATAAACTAAAGGCCACAGCAGGAAAAACCGTGTTTTGAGTGTTTTGACGAATTATACTTTCAGTAATTGGGTTCTTAACAGAACACAAATAGCTTTGCATATGACGTTATCTACCTCATTGAAAGTATTATTTGTTCAACCTAATTTTTTTTCAAAGTAAGAGAAATTGAATGAAAGTAAACGAAATAAAGAGAAACGAAAATATAATTATTGATAAAAACATTTCCATTTCTTTGTTTAAGAAAACATAATAAATCGTCCTTAAACTCCAAGGAAATAGCTAGATATTTAAGATGATTGTATCATTTAATTTATTCCTAAGCAATGTTTTTCTTATTAGCACAACAGGTGTTGCGCTCTTATAACATTTAAGAAAAGGTGCTAATTATTTTTTTTTAATTAAACTAGTTGTTGAAGAACCTGCTGCAACGATGCGGGAAGTATTGGCCAGTTTACCAGGCTTCAGTTTAAAGTCTGGCAGAAGACGATCGACGAAAAGATTGTCAGCTGCAGCGCAGTTGGAAGCAGGATTAGTTGATCTCGAAACTCCAGCTAGTATTCTCGCCAGTACGAGTTTGCGAGCTTTACTAAATAAGCCTACTTTCCAAGGGCTTCCTCCTTTGTACCAGAGGAAACTTGCCCAACTTTTACCCGCCGTCGACAGACAGGTATTTTTTATAAAAATAATAAGGAAAAGGAAAAAGTACAATAGAGCCAGTCCGTTGAGTTGTCATGGTGACTACTGGACCGTGAAACTGGACATTTTTTCAGACAAAGTGAATTTATCTTTTTACCGGAAATTTCTTTTATTTTTTGTAGAAAAATATGTTTAAGTACTATCAGGCCTCGCAGACCGGTCCCTATATTCAGCTTTGGTTGCTAAAGTATCCTATTTTCAAGATTTGGTCCCTATAATACCCTTTTTTCTGCCCATAGTCTAAAGTTTAAATTGAAAGGATTTAGAATTGAATAATCTAAGATGAAATTTTTCAAAATTGGACAATTTCCAATTGAAAGCTTTTGAACTTGAATAATATTTATTTTAAATAAAAAAAATTTAAATATATCAAATTCTTTGGATTTTAATTTAAATCGTTTCAGATTGTGCAATTTTAAAGTTAAAGCAATAATTTTAAATTTAAATATCAAAAGATAATTTCCAATTTAAATAGTTGAAAATGGTTTAAATTCATAATGAGTCTTAATGTTCTGGCAATTTGAAGCTTGAACCGGCCAAAACTTCATAATTTGAAATTAAAAGCTTTTGAAATGAAACAATTTTGAATTGGAAACATTAAGACTTAATTAATTCTACATTGAAATATTCGATCTTAATAAGCAAGTTTAAATTAAAGACATTCAAACTTTAGCAATTTTAAATGGAGACTTTCAGAATTGAAATTCCTGGTAAACAGTATTTTAGGTTTTGACATAAATTCATAAATCAAGTGTAAAATGAAAATAAATTTAATATATTGACGAATGGCTTGATTTTGCGCGTTATCAAAATGTGTATAAAAAATGTTTATTTTCATAATTTTTGTATTTTCGTTGATCCCAATATTTTACAATATTTTTGTAGGACAGAAAAGTCCCTTTAAATGTTGACCGATTTGTATATACTGATACGTAAGAGAAATTTTTATATTTGACGGACACTGTTTTTAGCAAAAAATTTGAAACTCCTTCAGTAGTCATTTTTGTATTTAGAAAAAAATTAGCTTACTCGGCAAAACTTTTCCGAACGTTTTTCTGACAAAATACAGGAGAAAAAATCATTTTCAAATACAGCTTTTATTCTATGGAAATTTTTTTCCGCAATAGGATTTTTCCATATATACGAAGAATATTGTCTATAAATGTTCAGAAAGTTTTATTACAAACAGAGAAAGGAATCATAAAGTTATAGAGCACAAAAATTTGATCCATAATTACCCCGATTGATGGTACCCTATCTATACCTATGAAAAATCTACTGCCTTTAAACTTCTTCATCATATCCCATTTCTGTAAAAAGTGTGCCCTTTAAGCATGAAAAAAGTACCCAATGAGCGTAAAAAGTACCCTTTGTACCGTATTTTGTATCCCGTAGGGACTGCGAGGCCTGTATTTTAAATGTCACTTGATATCACATAAAAAGTATGCGAGTTTAAATTGAAGTTTAAATTATGAATTCAATTCTTAAAGTTATGTATAATTCGAATCCTTAATATTATTTGAAATTGACATCCTTCCAAAAGGAATAATATTTTAAATGAAAATATTTCAAATATGCACTATTGCCTATCTGTTCGTTTAATTTTAAAGCACTTTTACTATTAAAATTGTACCATTTCAAATTAAAAATTATTTAATTATGAGCGATTTATGTTTTAAATAAAAAGAAAATTATGTTGTGTGGCTTCAAAGTAAAACTTATTTAACTCAAGTTTTACAATTTTAAATTAAGATTATACAGAATTATTATACCTTATAATCTAAAAGTTTTCAATGTTGAATTCTTTAATTTGAAGATCAATTTGAAAATTTCAATAATTAGGAAAAATTTTGTAACCGAGAAGCAACCCCGATTTTTTATAAATTTGTTTTGGCCGCCCTATCTATTTTTTAAGTATTACATTTATTTTAATCAGGCATGCAAATTAAAATTTGGATGGCACTCTATCGTTCTTTTTCCCCAGTCTATTTTATAATACCGTTTTGCAATCTTGAAATTTTTAAATATACTGAGAAATCGCCAATTTAACAAAATCCAGCAGCTTTTAATTAGATGTTTCTAAATTAGGAGTTTATTTATGATATCTATATATTTGGTGATAAATTAACTCCAAATAAACTATTATAAATGATATTAAAAGATGGATTTTTTTAAAAATATGCTGGGAACTTGAATTAGAGGAAAGTCAGTGGAATAACCCCATATTGATTCCTCTGATTGGCTAATATAAGTGAGAGTTACTTAACCTTGGATTTCGTTGTACATGGTTTGCATTTGATTATAGTAATTAATAATTTCCAGTGAATGTAAATTATTTAAAGTGAATACATTTAGTTGTAAGTCAATGTACCGATTTAAAATTTAAATTTGTTCACAAGTTTAAACTAATGTTTAAAGATGAACAATTTTTTTCTAAAAGGAGGCTTTTAAAGTTAAAAATCTTCAATTATCAGTCTCTACTCATACCATCAAAATTCTGACTGTTTTTAGGTAAAGCCTAACAAATTTCAAATTAAAGCTGTTTTAGAAGTCTTGTACCCCTCTTAATTAGTGCTCCGCGTTCGACCGGTTAAACGTGTAAACAATTCGAATAATTTCTACCTTTAACCAATTAAGACATTTAATAACCTGTAAGAAAGTTCATTCGGTTAAACTTGAGGTCGTTTTCAACTTCTTTTTTTAATTTAAACTAATTTCACGTAGTTCAGTTTTTAGGAAAAATAGGGGAATATATTCGTTTAGATAAAAGTATTGTAGGTACTATATTAAATTTAATTTGAAACGCTTTAATAACTGCCTAACATTTCTAGTAAAAATATTACACTTTCAAAAAAGCAGATAAATTTTAAACTAAATTGTTCAATTTTCAACTAAAAAGATGAATGTTCAACCAAGAAGATTTTCTACCAAAAAAGTAAAAATTTTAACTAAATACATGAGTCTTAATCCACATAGTTGAATATTTAGTTTAAAAAGATTATTTTTCCACCGAAAATCAAATAGTTATTTTTTCAGTGAGAAAAATTAATTTTCAAAAAAAAAAGAGATCAAACTTTCAACAACAAAGTAAAATCCATCAAAAAGTCGAATTTTCAAGTAAAGAGGATCAATTTTCTTCTAAAAATGAAATAATTGATACTTTAACCAAAAAATATTTCAATTTTAAATAAAAAACAGTTGAATTCTACCAAAAAAGTTGAATTTTCAACCAGGAAGGATTTTTAGGTCAAGAAGAAAACAAAATTTCAAACAAATTGTTAAATTTTCTAAAAAACCGTTGAATTTGTAATAAAACAGTTGCATTTTGAACCAAGAAAGATAACGTTTCTACCCAAAACAGATGAATTTTCATTGAAATAGTTGAATTTTCAGTTAAAAAGGCTTATTTTGCAACCAAAAATCAAATAGTTAAATTTTCAGTGAAAAAAAAAATAAATTTTCAACTAAAAAGAGAACAAATTTTCAACAAAAAAGTAACATTCTCAACCAAAACAGATTAATGTCAATCAAACAGTTGCATTTTTAACCAAAAAAGATGAAATTTCTACCAAAAGAGATGAACTTGTAAATCAAAAAGACGAGTTTTCAACTGAAAAAGGTCAATTTTCTACTAAGAATGGAATAATTGATACTTTAACCAAAAGACATTTCAATTTTAAATAAAAGTCAGTTAAATTCAACAAAGAATGATTCTTCAGTCAAGAAGGAAACAAAATTTCAACCAAATTGTTGAATTTTCTACAAAACCGTTTAATTTGTAACCAAACAGTAGCATTTTTAGCCAAAAATATAACATTTCTACCCAAAAGAGATGAATTTTCATCAAAAGAGTTGAAACCAAGAAACATTTTTCAGTCAAAAAATAAAAAAATTTCAACCAAGTTGTTGAATTTTCAACCAAATAGTTCAATTTTGTACCAAGTAGTTGGATTTTCAATCCAAAAAGACGAATTTTCAACAAAACATTTGAATTTTGTACTGAAGAGGATGACTTTATAACTAACTTGTTGAATTCACATCAAAATAATTAAATTTGCAACCAAATAATACAGTTTTCCACCAAACTGGATTCTCAACCAAAAATAAATTAGTAGACTACTCAACCAAAAAGAATTAGCTTAACAAAAAGTAGTTGAATTTTCTTGCTGGGCTATATTCATTCAGTTCGCATTTAAATAGAAAAAGGGGGAAAAGAGGCGAATAGGGGAAATATTGAAGCCTGCGATAAATGAATATAATTATTGATAATTTATAGACTAAAGAATAATAGTTCAAATAAAACATTGAAGTTCAGTGTTAATGCTTTTGAAATATTAGTTTGGAAAAGAGAACATTTTGCTTAGAAAATAAAGTTAAGTTTCCACTGCACTTTTTGATTTCGCACTAAAAACTTTTTTATTCGGCCCCTGAATTAGGTCCGGAACTGAAGTTAGTTGAAATAAAAAAAAGAAGTTAAAAACGATGGAAAGTTTAATCGGAAGAACTTTTGTACAGGTTAAATGTTTAAATGGTTAAACCTATAAATTATTCAAATTGTTTAAACGTTTAACTGGCTAAGCGCGGAGTACTGCTCGTAATCTAAGGTCTAGGTTTCAAGCTTAAAAAGCAAATGTTCAGATTCAGTAAACTAATTTCATAAAAGGTTCAATATAAATCAAAGAACAAGATACCAAATTCAAATATTATATTTTTATTAGAAAATAGTAGAAGCGCATTCTCAACACGAAGATACATTTTTAGGACGCCGCGACCTCAGGACTGAATAACGAGTTTTTCGCGAGGGCCTGTTTGGAATGGAGAAAGCGACTCGCAGAGGGTGAATTCACGCCCGAGAATCAGCAGCGACTGAAAATGGAGGCAGAGAGGGACAAAAATAAGCTAGATCCTTGGAAACTGAAGCACTTTGAACCAATTTGGGGAGAAAAGCGAGAACCCAAATTAAGATCAGGATTGCACTGCACCGAGCCAAGGTCCGTTGGTGCTGTCACCCGTTCGGGTCATCGTCTGCGACACGAGTCGAATGTGGACCAAGTCATGCCAGAAAATCCACGTTGTCTTGCAGCAGTCGTCGAAGCAAAAATGGAAGAAGTTATCTGCATCCCCGAAACAATCGTTGAAGTTCCTGAGAATGTTCCGAGTGACCAGGAAATTCAACAGAACCCACTAGCGGAGGACGATGAGACTGTACAAATTTTGGAGGACGAGAATCTCCTAGAAGAGCCTGTTAATGTAAATATAAATCCCGAGGAAATAATGATCAAAGATTGTGTTGAAGAGATTGAAGAGGTTGAGGAAGTGGTTAAAGAGGAGGAGGAGGAGGTTAAAGAGATTTCTGAAATCAAGCCTGATGTTGTTGAAGAAATTATTCCAGAAGTTATTCAAGTTAAAGAAGCGAATCAAGAATTGAGGGATGAAATTGTTGAGGAGGTCAGTCAAGAAATGAGCGAGAGCATAGAGGAAATTGAAGAGATACATGAGATTCATGAAATTCAAGACCCTGAGGAGGATATTTCAGAGAGCATGGAGATATCCCAGACTGACGAGGTTTCTCAAAGTGAAGAGATGTCGCAAATTGAGGTTCAACTTCAAGAGGAGAAGATCCAAATTCAGAGTGAAGGCATTATCTGGGAGAAGATGCAAATGCAGGAACCGCCTAGTGAGGAAATTGAATGCTTGTCGCACGTTTCTGATGAAATATCTCAAACCTCGGAAGAATGTATATCTCAGACGTCGGAAGATCCGTCTCTGCAATTTTCTAAGGAGCAGTTTTCGCAACTTTCGAGTGAGCAAATCTACCAATTGGAGTGTGACAATAATTCCGGTTCGCCGCAAGATCAGGATGCTGCTTGTGATCTTATGACTGATGATTCCGAGATTGTAATTAACCAGGACGAGATTCATGAGATGCAGAGTGAAATACAACATGAAATTCACCATGAGTTACAAAGTGAGATACACCATGAGATACAACATGAAATTCAACATGACATGAAATATGAAATTCAACATGAGATACAAGCTGAGATGCAGGCTGAGATGAGAGCGGAAATGCAGACTGAGATGCAAGCGGATTTGCAGGTAGAGATGCAAGCAAGTATACAAAGTGATATTCAGTCAGAAATTGAAGCTGATATGCAGGGATCGAATGAACATACTCCGGATCCTGAGCCGCAGATTCCCGAAGGAATGGAAATCGATATCGAGACGTTGCAGCGTATTCATGAACTTGAGGTATGAATTTTAATAATTTTATTAAAGAATTGTTTAAAGAGGGATTCAGAAAAATGCTTAAGTTGACCAAAATTTGAGTTTGGTTGTATATTTCCACCCAATTTTAGAGATTTTAAAATCTAACAACTTTATTTAATATTTATAAGTGCAGCTGAACCAAATCTAAATGAAAGTTAAATGCTAATGGGTTTTTTTTATTGATTATGCTTGTCTGCCATCCCATGAACATTTCAAGATAAAAATTAAAATAATCGTTGGGACCTTGCTGAAAAAACTCGATTTTAGGATTTAATTAATACGAAATGCAAAAAATTTACCTAAATGTTGACTACACATTTTTTAACTGGATTTTTAAAATTTATTATGGTTCTCTGACATCCCACGAACACTGTAAGATGAACATTAAAATAATCCATGGGAATCTTTTTGAAAAGGTCAATTTCTGTGTTCAATTAATTAAAAATTTTCGATTAGATGTAGTAAATATTGTCAAACATTTTTTTTTTCATTACTTTTTCTGATTGATTATGGTTTTCTGCTATTCTAAGAACATTTAGTGATGAAAATTAAGCAAAATCAATCGGCAATTGATTCCAAATGCAAAACATTTGTAAAAGTATTTTAGTTAAGTAAGCAACGGCCATACCACGCTGGAAACACCAGTTCCCGTTAGATCACTGAAGTTAAGCAGTGTTGGGCGCGGTTAGTACTTGGATGGGTGACCGTCTGATACTACTGCGTTGCTGTTGGCGGTGTTGGGTGTGGTGAGCCCACACTTGTAGTTATTTACTGCAAGAGACTATCCACCTAGAAACACTACCCGAATCGGATAGTGTCACGCTTACCCCTTGAGGCTCGCCGAAAGGGAAATGGCTTAATGGTATATATATATATGTTATTTAAATTTAAATTGTAAAGCACAGTAAAATGGTGTGCTATTATAATAAAATGTTCTTTTTTTTTAAGAAAAATGTTTGCAATTCGAGTTATTTAAATTAAGAAATTGACTGTTTTAAAAAAGGACCCAACTGATTATTGTAATTTTCGTCTTTAAATGATATCACATTAAAAGTATGCGTGTTTAAACAAATGCATTCAATTCTTAAAGTTATTTATAATTCGCAGCCTTAATATTATTTGAAATTGACTTTTAAAATTGTACAATTTAACCCTCGCGCTGTAAACGTTTTTTTGCACCTTTTCGCTGTAAACGGGGGTCTTTTGAGACTCAAGAGTTTTTTTTATTTGTTAAAGTGATAGGAAAAATCTGACAAAATTTATACAATATCATTAAACCTTCTAAAAAATCTGGCAAAATTTATACAACATCATTAAACCTTCTACACAGATCAAATTTTTACAATAAAGAGCCCAATCGATTATTATAATTTTGGTTTTAAAATATTTGTGGGATGGCAGAGAATCATAATCAATATGAAAATCCAGTGAACAAAAATATTAGGGAACATTTAATATCTTTTTAGAAAAATGTTTACATTTCAAATAATTTAAAAAAATGGAATATTTTTAAAAAGGACTAGATTTATTATTTTAATTCTGGCCTTAAAATATTCGTGGAAAGACAGAAAGTCATAATAAGTTTAAAAGTCCAGCTGAAAGAAAAATTTAGGCAACATTTGTCATACTTTTTAGGCGAATTTTTGCAATTCATATTAATTAAATACTAAAATCGACTTGTTTCAACAAAAAACCCCATCGATTATTGCAACAAATTTTAGAAGAGAAACCTGAATCTAAATAATAAAAAAGTAGTTGGAGTTATAATTGTTTATTTAAATCTAGTTATTTGCATATTTGTGTTTTTCCTTCTGCTTTAGGCAAAAGTCGTAATTTTCATTCAATTTTAATTTACAAAAGATCATTCTATTTCTTGAAAGGTTCTTTGCAATTATATTCGTTACGTTTATAGTAAATGTCAGTTAGTAAATTGTTTAATTAAAAAAATGTATAACTAAACATAAACATGTAAGTATTATTTATAAATAAAATAGTTTTTATAAAAACGTTACGAATATATACTTATAAAGAACCTTACAAGAAATAGAATGAGCTTTTGTAAATTAAAATTGAATGCAAATTAAGACTTTTGCCTAGAGCGGATGAAAAAACACAAATATGCAAATAGTTAAATTTAAATAAACAATTAAGACCTCAACTTTTTTTAAAATTATTTACGCTTGGGTTTCTCTTCTAAAATTTGTTGCAATAATCAATTTGCCTTTTTTTGTCAATTTTATAAATCAAGTTAAAGATTAAGTTCCTTTATAATAGAATTATGAATATCATTTAACAAAATTAACTTTTTTGAAGGTCCGAGGTGAAATGCGAGAAGCTTATGAAGAAATATCTGGATGTCCGGAGGAAATAATCTATCCGATTTTAGAAGGAATGGAAATTGGTTCAACTGGCGAGGAAGAAACGGAAGCTTCAGTAGTTGCAGGGCCAGTGGAAGATGTCACAATCCAAGAAGTTGGACACCTAGCAGTTGTGAATGAAGACGAGGCTCTTCGGGAAGCGAATAATTACGTTTGTTCCGAAATGTTGGAATGCAGTTGGGCTGTTGATCCAAACGTTGGAACCGTTAGCAATAATCCTAATAACAGAGTGAGTCATCTTTCAATTGTCTCAACATATTTCACACACTTTCCCGTATTCCCCTCTTTTACCCCTTTTTAAAGCATTCCTATTTTTCCCCTGTTTTTCAAGAAACGTCTCCTTTTTCGCTTAAATGTTAGCTGAATATTTTTTGTTTGATAATTCGAGCATTTGGTTAAAAATTTATCTTTTTGGTATGAAAAATCGATTATTATGTTGAGAATTTAATTATTTTGTCTTTTTTGGATAGAAAATTCGTCCTTTTGTGTTGAAAATTCATCTTTTTGGTAGAAATGTAATCTTTATTGATCAAAATGAACTTTTTTTGAAAATTCGTCTTCTTAGCTTGAAAATTGTACTATTTGGATGTAAATAAACTTTTTTTTTTGTTGAAAATTCAACTGTCCGTTGAAAAATTTGTCTTTTTGTCTTGAAAATTCAACTATTTGGTTAAAAATTCAATTATTTTGTTAAAATTCATCTTCCTTCGCTGAAAATGAACTTTGTTTTTGAAAAATCATCTTTTCTGGTTTCAAAGTTAACGGTTATCTAAAACTTCAGAATTTTTAGCTTGAAAGCTTAACTTGTTCGTTGAAAGTTAATCTCCTGGCAGAAAATCTTTTTTGGTTGAACATTCAACTACTTTGTTAAAAATTTATTTCTTTTTGTTGAAGATTCATCTCTTGTTACAAAATCAAACACATTTGTTGAAAATTAGTTTTTTTTGGTTGAAATTAACTTTTTAACTGAAAATTCACCTGTCTATATTCAATTGTTGAAATTCGTCTTTTTTGTTTAAATTCAACTGGTTTTTATTTTTCCTTGAGAATTATTATTATTATTTTTTTTTAATTCAACTACTTGATTGAAAGTTGAACTGCTTTGTTAAAAATTCATTTTTTTTAAGATTCATCTGACATCTCTTTGGTTGAAAATTGAACTATTTTATTGAAAGTTGAACTACTTTGTTAAAAATGCATTTTTTTGTTGAAGATTCATCTGACCTTTCTTTCGTTGAAAATTTAACTATTTTGCCGAAAATTGATTTTTCTTTGTTGTTGTTGAAAGTTCATGTATTTTGTTAAAAATTCGTATTTTTTGGTTGAATTCGATTGTCTTTTTATTAAAATTAAAAAAATTTTTAGTTGAAAGATCATGTATTTGGTGGGAAATTCGTATTTTTTGGTTGAATTCAACTGTTTTTGGTTTTAAATTACAATATTTTTTGGTTGAAATATCAACTATTATATTTTTCGTTCAGAATTATTCTTTTTTAGTTGAAAATTCAACTACTTGATTGAAATTTGAACTACATTGTTAAAAATTCATTTAAAAAAAAAAAAGATTTATCTTACCTCTTATCAGTTCAAAATTTAACTATTTTGTTGCAAGTGGTTTTTAAAAAAACTTCATGTATTTTGTTGAAAATTCGTATTTTTTGGTTGAAAGATGATGTATTTGGTGGAAAATTCGTCTATTTTGGTTGAATTCAACTGTTTTTGGTTTTAAATTACAATATTTTTTGGTTGAAATATCAACTATTATATTTTCCGTTGAGAATTAATTTTTTTTGGTTGAAAGTTCAACTACTTCATTAAAATTTGAACTACTTTGTGAAAAATTCATTTTTTTGTTGAAAATTCGTCTAACATCTCTTTGGTTGAAAATTTAACTATTTTATTGAAAATGATTTTTTTGCTTGAAAGTTCATGTATTTTGTTGAAAATTTGTCTTTTTGGTTGAATTCAATTGTATTTTTTTATTTAAAATTTAAACTTTTTTTTTATTTTTATTGTCATCTAATATATTTTGCGGTTTTTGGTTGGAGTTAGTTTAAAAATTCGACCGTTTAATTGAAAATTCAACTACATATTTTGTTTGAAGAATCGTCTCTTTTGATTGAAAGTTCAACTATTTGGTTGAAAATTAGGAATTTAAATCAAGCGTTTAATATTGAATGTAATATGGTACTTTCATTCATTTTATTAAACATGATTTATTCCCCTGTTTTCGTGATAAATCACCCTATTCTCCATATTTTGAGATCATTTTGGGCTTTGAAGTCGTTTCAAGAAACTAACTAATTTTTTCATGCAATCAGCAATATCAAATCAATTATCTCTTCTTCTGCAGGTTCAGGAAGAAATGCAAGTTTCCTTGCCACTAGTAGCTGCCGCCCTGGACGGATCCGTAGCCGCAAACATCACCGTAACAACTCAGGACGAATGCAGCGACACTTCAACGACAACAGACTCTACGAATCCTTCGCAATTCATCAGTTCGGATGCTCATACAGAATCAATCAACTGTATACAATTGCCAGTTGTTCAAAGTGCTCCATTTCAACCAGAAACCTTAGCAATCGGGACTCCAGTTACTAGTTGTTTGATGAAAAACATGCAGCAATCACAAAGTTCGCCAATCATCGCTTTTCCACAATTGCAATCCATTCGATTCGTCCAGACGAATTTTCATTCAGGGCACGGAACAACGCAGAACTTAAATTCTGGGAATGCTCTTCCTCCTCAGATCCAGAGTCAGCAAAATCCACAACAGCAAATCAGTATTGTGAGGCCGCATGAGGAAATGATGCCGATTGGCACTCAGGGCAATATTGTGCATGGTAATCTGCAGAATAGTATCCAGAATCCGACGCAGGAGAATTTACAGACGACGGTTTCTGTCCAGTCGCAGAATCATGCGCCGGGTGCGATTGTAATTCAACATCAGACGCAGATGGCGCCACAATCGAGGCAAATTGTTGCGACTTTGCAGCCGCAACAGCAGCAACAACAGCAACAGTATCCAGCTGTTACGATTGCGTCGAGACCTTCTAGATCGACTCAGGGAGGACAAAGGTCGAGGGGGAGTAATAAGGAGCAAGGAGGAAGGTCGAGGAGTTCGACGAAAGAACCACCTGGGGCGGTCAATTTGGAACGGAGTTATCAAATTTGTCAAGCGGTAGGTTCTTGATTTATAATTAGTTGTTATAATCAGGGTGGTCGCAGGTCAGGGAAAACCTGGAAGCCAGGGAATTTTGTTCGTCAGGGAAAATCAGGGGTTTTGAAGAAGAAAAAATGGAAAAAGTTAGGGAATTTCTGTAAGAAACACTTTAAGTAAGTGCCAAGGTAGATCAGGGGCTTGCACACAGTTACTCAAATCACTTTTTATAGTAAAAAGCTCACTAGTCACTTTTCTTTAAATAAATTACTCATGGGTTAAACACTATTGAATTGAGGTCTATACCTATTTCTAAATCTTCTTGAATTCTTTTGAAATATTTTAGGGTATTTTAAAAGATTCCTAAAGTTTTCAACGGATTTTAAAGGGTTTTTAAAAGCTCTCAATATATTTTAATCAATTGTCCAGGATTTCAGGAAATATCAGATTTTACGTAATTTCACGGGATTTTTATAATATTTTTATGTATTGCAAAGAATTTATTCATAAGAATTGAGGGATTTCGTAGGATTTCAAAGATATTCAAATATTTCAAGGTATTACCAAAACTTTTAAAGAATTTTAAAGACTTTAGTTTTATTTTAGTTTAGATTTACAAATATTTTCTGCAATTAATTTGGAATACACCATGAATTCTCATTAATTTATACTGATTTCTTTTAAATTCTTTTGAATTCTTTGGAATTTTCGTGATTTGTTTTAATTCACATGACTTCTTAAAAATTCACTCAATTCAATGGATTTAAACTTTGTTTTAGTTTTTGTTTAATTCATCCTGAAGTCTTTAAACCCACCTTGAATTTCATACTTACTGAATTCATTTAAAAAAATATATTTTTGAATTGTTTTTAATTCACCTTGAATTTTTATGAATTTAATTTAATTCTTGTCATTTCCCTTAAACTTCTCTAAATTTACTGCAATTTTACTGAAATCAATGGAATTTTTTCCAATTCATTTAAATTTTATTCGAATTTAACTTGGAATTGTTTTGCAGTGCTATGAATCGAATTCTTTTAAATTCTTTTAAATTCAAAAGATCGGTAGTCACATTATTAATGCACATTAGTCAGTTTTAATGACATTTTGGGTTAGAAATTAGTTACTTTTTCGGTTGAAATATGTCACTTTTTTGACGTCAATTAGTCTGTTGCAGAACTGAGAATAATATATTAAAAATTGTTTTGTTCCATTTATAATAGATTCTTTGTTAAAAATTTTACAAGATTAGAATTTTGTTCTTTAAATGTGGAGCAAGCGAACAAGAAGTGATAAATCCATTTTTGAAAAAATTGAGATAATGATTGTTTCTGCATGATTGGAATATCATCAATTCGATTATCAAACTTAAGCTGGCAAATAATTTTTTTTCAACATTTATTCATGAAATGAAATGAATGAAAAAACAAAATTAATTTCTTACTACTGATTTATTAAGCAAATAAGTCAAACTTGTTGAACATGTAAACTTTGTTTAAAATTCATAAATATTTTTCAATATTTCTATTATAATATATAATCATGTACCAAATTATCTTTTGATTTCGTATATGAACAATAAATTGTAAATTTATATCATTATAACATGAATAATCAGTGAAATATGCCTTTGCTGAATCAAAAGTGAATAAATCCATTTTTATTCTTCAATACTTCAATACAGTTTTCAATAAAAAAGCTTTTTTTTCATTTTATTTATTTGAAAGCCTGGTTGATTTTAATAGTCCGTTTTAAATTTTGTTGTGGTCAATGGATTTAAATTTACGCTATATCCTTAAATAATGAGAAATTAACTGAAGTGGATTTATCACCTTTTTTCCGCCTACTCCTCAAATATTATTGGTAAGGAAAAATGGAAAATTAGTCTTTAATTTTGAAATTTGAATTTTGAAAATGAAGTTTTGCGGCCACCCTGTATAATTGAGATATTAGTTTAATATCTTAATATTGTTTTTTTTTAATGATTTCATTATTGTGCAATCAATTTTAATGAATGACGTTTGAATTATGTTGCAGGTTATCCAAAGTTCACCAAATAGAGATCAATTAAAGGCACATTTGAAACCACCACCGAGTTTATTAGCAAGAGGCGATGGAGCTTTCACGACAACGAAATCCGGTGGGCGAACCATCACTACAGTCAAGACTCAAAAGTCTCAAAATTCGACATCGCATAATAAACAGGCACAGAGTAAAGGACAAGGTGTTATGCTCAGACATGTTTTTACCACTGCTCGTCAAACGGCGCCTGCAGAGGTAAGAACTCTGCTTAAGAGAAAACATTCGGTAAATTTCATTTTGATAATACCTAGATTTTAAAAATATATTTTAAATAATTAACAATATTTTCAATATAGAAAAATCTACAGACTTCACAGCATTTTCATAAAAAAAGAATACCCCTTTTTATCCCTTTTTCAAGAAACTTGCGCTTTTTCAACTTCAATGCGGATTGATTTGATAGAACTAACTCAACGGGTTTCAATTTAAGGTTTGAAAAACTTTAAAGTCAAATTTGAAATATTTCAACTTAAAACATTCAAGATGTAAAAACTTTAATTAAAAAAGTTCAACAATTTCAAACAAAAAATGCTCTAAAGCAAGGTGTTTAACCTACCTGAAAAAACTGGAATTGTCAGGGAATTTTTATATACCAGGAAAAACGTGGAAGTGTCAGGGCATTTTTTTGAGAGCGTGTTTTTTTAATTGCAATGTAAAATTTAATAACAATAATTCTTAATGTGTAAAAATATATATTACTGTATCTAATTTTTTTTTTTTTAAATAAATTTTTTAACTGAAAATTTAACTACTTTTGCTTGAAAATTCAACAGTTTGTTTGCAATTTCTCTCTCTCTCTTGACTGAAAAATCTTTCTTAGCTGAAAATTCAACTCATGTTAAAAAGTCGTGTATTTTGGTTAAATTCGACAGTTTTTTTATTAAAAATTAAAATCTTTTTTGTTGAAATATCAAATACTACATATTTCGTTTAGAATTCATCTTTTTTTTCTTGAAAAATCATTTCTTTCATTGAAAAATTAGCTATTTTGTTGAAAATTCGCTTTTTATTTGGGTGAAAATGTTTTTAAACTGAAAATGTAACTATTCTAGTTGAATATTCCATCATATATGTTAAAAATTCATTTTTTGACTTCAATTTTTAGTCGAAAAATTATCTTTTAGTTGAAATTTGTCTTTTTTGGTAGAAGTTAATCTTCTTGGTTGAAAATTAATCTTTTCGGTTAAAAATTCAATTATTGTAGTTAAAGATTCAGCATTTTAGTTGAAAATTAATCTTTTTGGTTTAAAATTCAACTACACTCAAATCCCGATATAAGACCGATTTCGGGCATGGCTTGCCTTGGCCTTGATCCTAAATCGGGGGAATCAAAACGTAAACCTGCATGGTCGCATGAATAATTTCGGTTGGGGTTGGACGCATGACGCAACCTGATGCAACTAACACCCCGCGGTTTCAATGTTTTCTTAAAATTTAAATTAAGTCTAATATAATAACCATTTTCTAATGACATTTGCTTTATTTTAAAGGTAAATTTCTGTAAAATCGCTAATGTTGAATAAGTTAAAATATTTTTTCTTTTGCAGGTAATGCTTTTTTCAAATATATGAAATAAGAATCATGAATCATTTTATCAAATTTGTTTAAAATATATATTTATTTTATTATTATTGTAATATCCCTAAAGACGAGATGTTTCCGATTTTTTCCAATTTTGACCGTATTATACATATACAATAAGTGAAGCAATCAGATTTTCCTTTTTTCTAATTCTCAACTAAACAATAGAAAATTCTCGGGGTTTTTCCGGTTAAATAAAATTCCGTTTCCCTTATTCCCCTATTTTTTAAAGAATTCCTCTTTTTTTCTACTATTACATTTTTTGTTCAGAATTAATCTCTTTTAGCAATAAATTCTATTTGGTTGAAAATTTAATTATTTTGTTGAAAATTAAACTATTTTGTTAAAACTAATCTTTCTTTGTCGAAAATTCATTGGCTTTGTCAACATTCGTCTTTTTAGATAGAAAATTCGTCCTTTTGGATTTAAAATAAAACTTTTAGGAGAAAAGTCTTACTTTTTGGTTGAAAATGCAACTACTTGGTTGAAAGTTAAATTACTTTGTAAAATAATAATTTCTTTCGTTGAAATTTTATCTCTTTGGTTGAAAAGTTAACTATTTTGTTGAAAAAATTCATATTTCTGGGTTGAAAATTTAACTGTTTTGTAGAAAATTCGTCTTTTTGGCTTGAAAATTCCACAATTTTGTTAGAAATTTTTGAAAAATCTTTCTTAGTTGCCAATTTGTCTTTTTGGTTTAAAAATGTATCAGATTTGATTTAAAATGCCTAATTGGAAATTGATCTGTTTTCTTTGAGTATTCAACTATTTTTTTGTTAAATTCGCCTTTTTTGGTTGAATTCGACTGTTCTTTATTTAAAATTAAAATTTTTTTGGTTGAACTATCAATTATTACATTTGTCTTCGAAAATCATTCTTTATCGGTTGAAAATTTAAATATCTAGGTAAAAGTTCAACTCCTTGATTGAAAGTTGAATTATACTTTGTTAAAAAATTCATTTTTTTGGTTGAAGATTCATATCTGGTTGAAAATGTATCTTTTGGTAGAAATGTCATCTCTTTTGGTTAAAAATACAACTTTTTGGTTGAAAATTAATCTGTTTTGGTTGAGGATTCAACTGTTCTGTTAAGAATTCATCTTTTTGGTTAAATTCAACAGTTTTTTTTATTTACAATTAGAATCTTTTTTGTTTGAAATATGAACTATTACATTTTTCGTTGAGAATTTATTTTGATTGGTCAAAAATTTAACTACCTGGTTAAAAGTTGAGCTACTTTGTTAGAAATTCATTTTTTTTGTTGAATCATTTCTTTGGTTAATAATTTTTTTATAATTCCATGTATTTGTTGAAAATTCATCTTTTTGGGTTGAAAATTCAACTATTTTGGTAGTAAATTCAACTATTAGGTTGAAAATGAACTTGTTTTTTGAAAACGGATATTTTCGGGTTTGAAATTTAACTGTTTTGTAGAAAAGTGATCTTTGCAGATTGAAAATTCAACTATTTGATTAAAAAATCATATAGTTTGCTTGAAAGTTCAACTATTTGGTTGTTAAGGCAACTGTTTGATAGAAAATTCAACTATGTGGTTGAGCATTCATCTTTCTTGATGGAAAACGTATTTTTTTTCTTAAATTCATCAAAATGCAATATATTTCGACTAGAAATCTTAGGAATATGGTACTACATTAGTTTGGTTTAAAAGAATTTATTCCCTTGTTTTCGTAAAAAGTCATCATGTTTCCCCTGTTTTGAGAACATTTTAAGCTGTGAAGTCTGCACGCTGTTCCCATACTTCGTGAAAAAATCATCTTACACTACCGGTCAAAATTTTGCGTTCACCTCTTTTTTGATAATTGATTAAGTTCTCTTTATTTTAAGTATGTCAGAGTTCAAATTTTTTCTCTTTAAACAAGAATTTGAATGCTCTCAAAATTTTGTATAAAATGAGCCCAGGATGAAGCCAATTTGTCTATTTTTTAAGCAGATATTGTAAAAATAGTGTAAATTTCAATATATGAAACATATAATCATAACGTTTCTATAAAAGTCCCTCAAAATATATATATATATATATATATATATATATATATATATATATATTTGTTTAATTTTTATTCTGATTTGCCTACAGATAAGATGTTTTCAAATTTCGTTAACTTTTTTTACAAATTTAAGTTCTTGTAATGTGATAGGAAAATTTTTTACACTTATGTTCATAAGGTGTTTTGATACTATGGAAGCGTAGCTTTAAAATGAGCCTAAGAACATTAAAATATGTTGATTATTTCGGATATTACCTAAAATTTAAGAAGACATTGAAATTTACACTATTTTGCAATATCTACTTTGAAAAATAGACAAATTGGCTTAATCCTGGGCTCATTTAATACAGCATTTGAGAGCATTCAGTCGTTTAAAGAGAAACAATTTTAGCGCTGACATAATTAAAATAAAAATAAATTAATCATCAAAAAAAGAGATGAATGCAAAATTCTGGCCGGTAGTGTATTTCCCTTTTTTGTACAGCATCTTGCGCTCTGATTCTTTTAATAAATAAATAAATAATTTTTTAAATACCTAATTAAAATCTGAATGGAATTTTTTTAGGTAACGGAGAGCAACGCAGTGACGCAAATAGGATCGAATGGAAACGGAGGCCTCGGACAATACATCCTCGTGCAAAGAACAGGCGTAGGAGATGGCGCCCCACGTGCCTCTTCAGCGCCACCTTTACCTCCGCAAATTGCAGGTATGGGAGTAGGCGTGCACCTCGTGCGAGGAAGACCAGCTAGTGCTGGTGAAGGATCTCATCAAGCGGTTACTCTAAAAGCCAGAGGGGCACTCGACGGTCGAGGAGGCGGGGGCGCCGAACCTGGAGCTCCTGGTATCATAATGGGAGGCGATCCTCCACCTCCCTGGGAATGCAATATGCGAGGAGCGATGGTCATTTGTAGACAATGCGGCGCTTTTTGCCACGACGACTGCATCGGACCTCAGCGTATTTGCGCCACTTGTCTAATTCGTTGATCATCACATCCTTCTTGAATATAAATACGTATTCAGAGAGCTTAGAGTCAGAGTGCCGAATTCAATTATGATTTAATTTTACAAATTTTAATTCAAGGTGGCCGCAGGACCGGGAACTTTTTGAGACCGGCAAAAACCGGGAAATGACGGTGAATTTATTTTTTGACCGGGACTTTTACTAATTTCTAGAATAGAAATCTATTTAATCACTTGACATATAACGAGTTTTATATCATATGGTACAATATGCAATTTTAAATAAGTTCGATTTCAACTTTTTTTAAGGTATATTTAATTGTTAACTTTTTAAATTATAGAATCATTCAGTTTACAATGAGTAATTCTAAAATCTTTTACTTTAATATTAATTTTTTAATATTATTATAAATTAATGATTTTAAAAATTGAGCTGTAGTGCAAATATTTAAAATTGAGCAGTAATTGACTTTACAAGGCGATTCCGAATCTGTTGAAAATTAAGCAATTTACAGATTTTAACGTTGAAAATTAAACTGTTCCAATTCGAAAGACTTAGTAGTTAAACAAATTTTTAAGTCCGATTGAAACTTTTAAAATATTTTTAAATTTTAAATAATTTCGAATTAATAGATGAGATGGCATGATTTCATCGACAAAGCAAAATCCCAAATTTTGAGCAATACTGACAAAAGTAGCCAAAAATGAAAATTTCAAATTACCGAAAAAAAGTGAAAAAGTAAAAAAAAATTTTATTGACGAAATTTAAATATTACCGAAATTTCAAATTTCCGAAAAAATAAAAAAAATAATGTTTAATATTTTGTTTCTGTTAAAATAATATTTTATTTTATATATATACATTTAGAAATTGAAAACAGCTTACGAAATTTTAGGGGATTTGAAATTTAGTGTTTAAAAATATTTCGTTAATTTGATAATTTTTTAAATATTTTCGGTAGTTGTAATTTTTTCTGTAATTTTAAATTTCAGAAATTTTTATTTTTTGGAAATATTTTATTTCGGTAATTATATTTTTATTATGTCATTCCTAATAGATGTGTAATTAAACGCTTTTATTCAATTTCAAATACTATTCAAATATTGTTATAGTATAAAATATACAATTTTTAACCCGTTCAATTTGAAATTTTGTAATTAAAAAAAAAAGAACCATTTTTTCATAATTAGCAATATTTGACTGTTCATTTAACATAGGCAATTATAAATCAATAATTCAAAACTAAACAATTTGAAACTGAATTGTTTGAAACAACCTTGAATCGTTCAAACTTCTAAAGTGCTAAATTGTCCTTT
>CAKNYM010049300.1:0-62754 GCA_932195095.1 Andricus curvator
CACTTTTAACAATGGTATCCCGTAATAAAGTCCACGCGCCCTCTATATCTTTATTCCTTTCAAGCGGCTCCCAAATTGCCTTATCTGTGCGTTCGTTTATCTTATTCTGAAAATCTATTCGCACTTCCGGTTTCTGTAAATCTTCAACCCTGATTCGCGTTTGTTTCGTTTGTTTGGTTCTCTTTCTTCTCCATCCCCGCCCTAAGTTCATTCTGGAGACTAAAAGGTCATCATCAGTATTGCATTCGGGTCCCCTCATGACTCTTGTATCTATAACTAGTTCTCTTAGTCTTTCATCTGCAATAACGAAGTCAATTATACTGCGGTTATTTCCTTTACACCAGGTGTAAGTGTGGGTCATTTTATGTCGAAACCAAGTATTTGTAACAAATAGGCCTTTTTCTAAGCATAAGCTAACTAACTTTTCCCCGTTATAATTTTTTCTTGGATCCCCAAATTTACCTAGCACCCTTTCTGTATCTGTATCTTGACGTTGGACACCGACCCATCCGTTCATATCTCCTAGCAGAATTATTCTTTCACCTTGATCGCAAGTACTTATTGTGTCATTTAAAGTGTCCCAGAAAGCGTCTTTGACTTCTCGCGGCTCACTCTCAACTGGGGCGTAGCATGCTATGATAAATAACCTTCTGATTCCTACCTTCATTCTAGCCCACAACAATCTGGGAGATACAAAATCATGATCTTTGAGATGCTGTCTTGCTTTTTCATTCATAATTAAACCGACCCCTTGACTAAGATTTGATTCACTACCTACTCCTGAGGGGTAATTTTTTGAAATTTTCAAAAAACGAAAAAAAGCGAAATTTTTGTTTTAGATGAAATAACTTAGTTTCTTTAATTGATATAAACAAATAAACGGATTAAACTGACATACGCTGCATTTCGGGTGTTTGAAAACATTATTCATACTGATTTCTACGCAGAATTGCGTAAAAGTAATATATAATTAATCATGACCAAGAACTCACTGAAAAAAACTGGCATTGTTATAAAGAAGTTAACTTACATCGCATTTCTGAACATAGAAATTTTTTATTTTTTACGGGATTATTTCATTTCCTCTGAAGTATAATAGATTTTTATAAGATATTATCATTTAACAACAACTGATATAGTTCTACAAAAATTTTATAAACCAACTTATTTCGCTTTCTTTAACATAGACCATTTTTCTTTTTAGTAAAGTGAATTAACATTTTATTGCATTTAGTGTCGTTTTTCAAAAACCTTAAATTGTTTATTTTCAAGGTTATTTTTTACGATTTAAACAAAAAATACGCATCCTATCAAAAAATAATTCATGACAAATTTTGTAAACCTTTTTTGGGTGAACAACTTTTGTTTATTAATTTTTGTCATATATTTTATTGTTGTCCAACAAATATAATTTTTTAATTAATGTCATTTTTTACGATTAAGATAAAAACTACGCGTTCTATAAACAAATCATTAACAATAAATATGTATGTAGTTCTTTTTTGTATAAACAATTACATTTTTTCGTAGCTTGTGTTTTTTGTCCAAAAATTTAGTTTTTTCATTTTTAATGTTATTTTATTACGATTAAAACAAAAACTACGTGTCCCATGAAAAAATGATTAAATACAAATTTTGTAGCTCTTTTTCGGCTGAAGGACGTTGGTCTATGCATTTTTTTGTAGCTTGTGTCGTTTGTCTAAAAATTTAATTTTTTATTATAAATGTTATTTTTTACGATTAAAACAAAAACTACGCGTCCTATCAAAAAATGATTAATGACAAATTTGTGTCTCTTTTGTTAGGGGGAGGGGGGGGGGGAAATGTTGTCTATCAATTTTTTTTTCGTACCTTTTGTCATTTTTCCACAAAGATTTCATTTTTATTTTTAATGTTATTTTTCACGACTAAAACAAAAACTACGCATCCTAACAAAAAATTATTAACAACAAATTTGTAGCTCTTTTTGGGCGAACAACTTCTTTCTTTTTAATTTTTTTCGTAGCTTGTTTCGTTTGTCCAAAAATTCAAATTTTTCATTTTTAATGTTGTTTTTTACGAATAAAACAAAAACTACACGCTATCAAAAAGTGATTTATAACTGGTTTAAATTAATTAATTATATGTAGACTTTTCGAACCTTATTATGAATTTGAAAGAATTTAAATTGTACGTGTGAGACAGAAATTAAGCTTCATTAAAAAAGCGTTTTAATTTGGTGGTATCCAAAAGGAAGAAAAGGAATTGGTTTATTTTCGAATTCTTTCAGTTTAGAATAATGGAAACGTAGAGCTTTTTTTATAATATTGTGTCGGTTTAACCATTTGTCATTTTCCTAATGAATTATAGAAATTCAACAATGTCTTTTAAATGTTTTTCAAACCCGAAGATTTAGCTATGTATTTTTCTAGAATTTTCGAAGAGTTAAATGTGAACTAAAACAACACAAAAATGTCTAGAAACGATTGCGATCATGATAAATGCTAATAATAAAACTAGGTTAAACAATGTTCTCCAATCTTTCATAAAATCAGCCAACATTACATTTTTAATAACAATAGGTTCACCTACTAATTTTATTTTTGCATATTAAAGTATCACTTATAATACCAGCATAGTGTAAAAAAAACTTTTTTCGAATTTATATTTGAAAAAGAAAATTTTGTATACATTTAAAATTCCTATTTATGTCGCGCCATTCCGCCATATTGATGTGACGTAACACGTCGTCAAACGCTTGTAAATAAGCTGAGCGATTCGCGTTTTTTTTTTCATAAAAATAAAAAAAAAACAACAGCGCTACCATTGGTGTTTTGTGCCTCTATGCAAGAACACGTCTGTCAAAAATCCAGGAAAATTATTGATATCTACACCCAAAGGTGAGGAACGAAAAAAATGGTACAAAATTGTTACGCGTGACATATATGTGTGCCCTAACACATCTTTAATGTGAACAGTATATTGTTACAAAGATCATTTCAACGATAAGTAAATATTTTTATTTTGAATAAAAAAATATAATATAAAATGTATGTGAGCTATAAAAAGTGAGGTTAGGTTTTCTGGATGCAATATTGCCAATATTGCATATATATTACGATTCGCCTAAAGCAATTACCATTCTAAATTAATAAATTAAATAAATAACAATAAATGTTTCAAAGAGTTAACGTCATTCATCCCATTTACTTATTTTTTCGCTTTTACTTTTAGCTTATACTATAATTTTTTATACATGGGTTTTCTATAGCGCTGTTTTTTTTAATGTTACGTAAAAGTATCTCTGTGTCGTGTTACTTTGGATTCTTTCGATAAGGTTGAGATAAGGTGCTTCCTTAAAGAAAGGAGCTTGGCTCCCTTAGTCGAAAATTCAATGTGCCTTACTGGCGAAAGGATAAGGACGAGAAATAAGATTGTGGCTATGTGTTGAAATATTATTTATTTATACTTCATTGATATAATTGTCTTCCCAGATTGCATTAAAGAAGACAATACGTTGCTTCAAGTCTAGTGTACAGTACATATTTAGATAATGATTATTTCCTTCGAAAACTAGGAAAACAATTTTCTTTTTCGGATACAGTTTGTGTAGCAACGGATGTTAATGAATATTCTTGATTGTGCATTCAAAATGTTCATCGAATCAGCAGTGCTTCAAATTCATTGAATAAATTCGTTGTCAAATATTACACTTTTGTATATAATAGAGAAAATTATTTTCTGTAGAAATTACTACTGTGGTTATATTTGTGACGAAGTTGCGTTGGACTATTATCTGAAATAAATGTGCGAGACTTGTCCATTGTCCAATCAAAGCAATAATACGTTAGGGTGGCCTGGAAGTGTCCTAATTTTACTTTTACAAACAAACTAGGGCGTGCATTTTCCTATAATCACTTCAGTGATAAAGATGCAAACTGAAACCACATATCCTATTAAGAATACAAAGAGGAGTTTCCAATCTACTTCAACAGATCCTTCGAGTTTTGCTGAAAGAGGTGTTATAAAGTCCCGTCGTTTCGAACCTGCAAGCCACTTATTATAGACTCCAGTGACTTGGAACTTCATTATTAAGTCATCAAATCGTTCAACATATGGTGACCCAGGTTCAAATTTTAAGCATAGCATGTCTGTGAACAAATCTTGTGCCATTATTTTCATCAATGGTTGGCTGTATTCAATTCTGTGCTCTCTAATCACATCTGTCGCTATGCTTCTCACCAGGAGACAGGAAACATTTTTGTGTTTTTTTAACATTTCGACACAATCTTCCACCGGCATAATAAGAGTCTTGTCCAGGAATTTCTGAAACGAGCCATCGACCATGTTTCTGACGGCAATGTACAAAGGTACATTAGGTATAGATGGTGTCAGATTTAAACGAATCATGTCATTAATTCCAGAAACTTGTAGCTCTGTTGGGATGTTCAAGGTAACTTCTGCCAATGCCATATAAATCCAGGATGAATAGGCGATGCAGGCTAGAAGAATAGAGCCAAATAGAATCCTTTCCGAGGTTTTTTGAGGATTTTGCGATACAGGAGAGCCGAGTACTAATTGCGTAATGTAGATGAATTTCCAGAAGCGCCTATCGAACTTCAGTGAGCGAGAAACAATCCAAATCGCTATCAAAAGACCTATTAGGAAGATACCTGCTGCAATGAAGTTGATCATTAAGGAAGTGGTGTTGCTTCTTAAAATTGGTACCAATGCCGTTCCTTTACCATATCCAGTAAAGGTGCTTCGTTCCAGAGTTATTTCACGACGATCCCACATGTTTGTTTCGATTCCTATGAACTGAAGTTCGTGGCGAGTTAGCTTATCCAATAATCCCCCTTTTGTCTGGCCTACAGCTAAGTGTAGTACATTGATTAGTTTAAAGTTGATTTTCCTAGATATTGCTTTTATTAGTTCTGCCCTAGGTCCCTCAACTTTCAGTGGGTATGTAGCATTCCGTGTTATTTTAATGAAAGGAAGAAGTTCATAGACTCCCGCTTTCAGTTGATAACCGTTCATGTTGTGAAGTTTTTCAGGAAAGAATTTAATTTTTGATGAAAACTTCTCGTTGGTGTAAATTTCAGTGAAGGGATTCCAGTGATGCGAAGAGGCAATTTCATCTCGAACTTCGCAAAACTGATCGGACGATTCTAAAATCACAACTTCAAGGATACTAACATCCAAAAATCGCTGTGACCACATTCTGCGGAGTAGTATTTCGTAAGTGAATCTTTTGTTGACTGACAAGTGTAAAATTAGGATCTTGGGTCGAATTCGTACTCCCAATGATCGAATCACAAGAGTCATCTGCGCGATCAAGTCGGATGTTATATTTGAAGGTTTTTCGTATTCTTCAGATGTCTTCATTGCAACAAATAATGTAGTTGCTCGTGGTTTTTGAAAGGCTGGAAATACCTTTAGATCGGGAAGGATGAATTCGCTGGAATTTTGAAGATTCACTGTGATCAGAGGTTTTTCTTTTCCAATCGTGAGAATTAGATCATCAATTCGACTTTGAAATCTAGATCGATTTTCTAGACCCAAAAACATTATCTGATAGGGCTGTACTTCTAAAATATATCTCGATAAACTCCTTAACCAGCATGACTCCTTTGTGTTTCTGAGAGGAATGCACATGATGCTGATTATAATGAAGATATGGAACAATTTCAACATTGTGACCTGATTCCTAGTGCTCTTTTTGAAGAATCATCACTTGATAGAGAAATCCAAAGAAATGAGACTTGCTTCTTTGAATTCTTTGACATGAACATTCCCTTGGCGATGCAAACTTTGGTTTTTTCAGAATATCTAGATAGAGCGATTTTCAGTCAGTAATCATCGTAAATAAAGAATGGAATTCGTAGTTGGATTGGAAGATATGCATTGTGCCTATACTTATGGCCACTTGGCATCTTTTTATTTAGGTACTTATCATCTCTAATATTCAAGAAAATTATATAGTTAGCTGACAGTGATAAATTTTTTTCGAGAAAAGTGGTGAATTATTGATTCACCTGTTCACAGAATGAAACTTTGCACTTTTCTTGACAATTGTCTCATTGTTTTCATAGCATATATTTTCTTTATTAAAATCGGTTGAGCTGTTTTCGAGAAAAAATACTTTTTTATTTTCCCTTCCTTTTCCATAACTTCCAAGAAAATGCGATTACAAAGTTTATGCATTGGATAATTTTATCTTATATATAGGAACCAACTTACGTCATCAATTGGGGTCTGACACGGGGGCAACTTTAAATTATTATTATTGACAATAAAAATAATAATTTAAAAGTTGTCTTCGTATTAGACCCAAACTGATACACTGTGTTTGTGCATATGTGACATAAACTTCTTTTAAAACATTAACTCTGGAAGCAAAATAAAAAAAAAAAGATATACAGTCGAACCTGGATTTAATGATTCTGGATTTAGTGTTTCCGAGAATTGACGCCAAGCCGCGGGTATGGGTGAGAGGAGCTGCGGTGTTCACTCAGGCGTGACAAAACAGGAGTGTTGCGGTAAGGCGCTGTACCCTGACGGCCTACCTGTGTAATTGCGTAATGGCGTTCCGACAGTTCACTCGAAATGGGAAGCACACGCGTTTACATAGCGAATAAGCACGATGGCAAGCTCGCGTCAACTACCAGTGGAGCTTCGATGCCTGAAGCCAACTGAAACTGATGGGACTGGTCGGATTATTTCGTGCGATCAAATGAGCCCCTCTTTGACATTGACAACAGCGCCATGTGACACACGAATATATATCGCGATGTAGTTTCTCGAATTTTTTGGAGCAATGTTAATTAAAAAGGAGCAGTGATGATCAATTTATTTAAATCAAAAGTGTTATACTACGGCTTAAAATTCATTATTTACTATAACATTTCTTTTTAATAGTTAATATTGAATTGAAATTCAAATTTCTTCTGAACTGGTAGCGCTGTCATAGCTACCAATAGGCTCTACGGTTTGACAAAGAAAATAAAGAAGAAGTATTGGATAAACAGAGAGAGAGAGAGAGAGTATGATCGTTTCAAAACAAAAAATACGACCTGCCATTGGAACACAATCGGATCGCCTCTGTCTATCTCACATGGTAGAACGAGAGGTCCGATCGACTTCAAGCATCGGAGTCCTACTGTAGTGTTTTGTAATTTCAAACTGTCAAGTGTTGACGTGAGAATGGTGAAAACTGTGTTTTTCGTGGACAGTTAATCTAATATTGATAAAAGTAAGTGATTTTCTGTTAAATAACTTCTTCGTATGTCTGGTTATGAAACTGCGCTATGTGCAGTATGCGCAACGCAAAAGTGCGTGCTTCTCACTTGAACTGTTTTTCGAGGTGTTTTGGTAAAAAAGTGATGTGCATTTGAATGCTGCTGTCTTTGAATAGTTTAATCAAGTGAGCAACAGACTATCTGGACCGATCTGGACCATCGTTATTTTCACCGTTTATAGCGTGAACATTTTTCAATAATGAATCTTTAAAATTGAATTATTCTAAAAAAAAACCTAAATGGGAAGTAATTTTAAATGGGAAATATTAAAAATGAAAAAAATTCTACTACCAAACGTTGAAAATTAAACGAATCCGAGCTTCTTTAAAAATCGAAAAAAATGTTAATTTCCAAGAACGTAAATTGTGATATTAAAACTTTTTTATACTCAAGTCTCTTAAAATTTCAATTAAATCATTTAAAAATTAAAAAATTTCAAATGGTTAATTATACTTTTGGAAATCATTTAAATTAAAAAAAAATTTAATTACCGAGTTCTCAATTTCAGATAGTTCTATTTTTATCTATTTTTATTTGAGACACATAAAAAAATAGGAAAGTTTGAAGGTATTATATTGAAAATTAAGTATTAAAAAAAGAATAGAAAACAAGATTACTATATATGATTTCAATGTTTGAAATTGCACAAATTTAAGCCTTTCAGTTCGAAATAATTTTTTATTAAATTTGAGTTTGAAATTTTCAATATTTTCAAATATAAAATTATTCAATTTCCAATGCCTGGTTCTAAAATCTGATAATTTTTTAGACTTGAATTTGAGAAATTATTGTCTTGATTTTTCATTGTTTTTAATTTATTCAACTTATAATCGCCATTGTCCAATGGATAAGGACGAGAAATAAGATTGTGGATATGTGTTACAATATTATTTAGTTATTTATACTTTATTAATATAACTGTCTTCTTTGTTTGAATGTAAGAAGACAAAACGTTACTTCAAATCCAGTGTACAGTACATAATCAGATAACGATTATTTCCTTCCAAAATTAGAAACAGAATTTTTATGAATATTTTTATTTGTACATTCAAAATGTTCATAGTACCAGAAGTGCTTGAAATTCATTGAATAAATTTGTTGTCAAATACGGCATTTGTTTATATCTTAAAGAATATTATTTTCTCTAGTAAATAGCATAGTTAATATTGTAGTAATATTGTGACGAAGTTTCGTTAGAATATTATCTTAAATAAATCTGAGACTTGTCCAGACAAGGCAATAATAAGTTAGGGTGGCCTGAAACTGCCCTAATTCGGCTTTTACAAACCAACTAGGGTGTGCATTTTCCTAAAATCACTTCACAGATAAAGAAACAAATCGAAACTGTGTATCCTATTAGGAAAACGAAGAGAAGTTTCCAATCTATTTCAACAGATTCTTCGAATTTGTCTGAAAGAGAAGTTACAACATCCCATCGCTTCAGATCTGCAAACCACTTATCATAGACTCCAGCGGCTTGAAATTTCATTATTAAATCATCAAATTGTTCAACATATGGTGATTCAGGTTCAAATTTTAAACTCCGCATGTTTATGAACAAATCTTTTTCCATTATTTTCATCAACGGTTGGCTGTATCCAATTCTGTGTTCTCGAATCACATCTGTCCCTATGCTTCGCGCCAGGAGACAGGAAACATTTTTGTGTTTTTTTAACATCTCAAAGCAATCTTCCGCCGGCATAATAAGAGTCTTGTCCAGGAATTTCTGAAACGAGTCATCGACCATGTTCCTCACGGCAATGTACAAAGGTACATTAGAAATCGATGGTGTCAGATTTAAACGAATCATGTCATTAATTCCAGAAATTTCTAGCTCTGTTCGGATGTTCAAGGTAACTTCTGCCAATGCCATATAAATCCAGGATGAATAGGCGATGCAGGCTAGAAGAATAGAGGCAAAGAGAATCCTTTGCGAAGTTTTTTGAAGATCTTGTGGTACAGGAGAGCCAAGTACTACTTGCGTAATGTGGATGAATTTCCAGAAGCGTCTATCGAACCTCATTGAGCGAGAAACAATCCAAATCGCTATCAAAAGACCTATTAAGAAAATACCTGCTGCAATGAAGTTGTTTGTTAAGGAAGTGCCGTTGCTCGATAAAATTGGCACCAATGCTGTTCCTGTACCATATCCAGTAAATGTGCTTTGTTCTACTCGTAAAGTTATTTCTCGACGATCCAACATGCTTGTCTCGATTCCTATAAAGTGAAGTTCGTGGCGAGTTAGCTGGTACAATAGTCTCTCTTCTGCCACATTTCCAGCTTCATGCAGTACGTTTATCAGTTTAAAGTTGATTTTCCTTGATATCGCTTTCAGTAGTTCTGCCCTAGGTCCTTCAACTTTCAGTGGGTATGTAGCATTTCCTGTTATCTTAATGAAAGGAAGAAGTTCAAAGACTCCCGCTTTTAGTTGATAACGGTTCATGTTGTGAAGTTTTTGAGGAAAGAATTTAGTTTTGGATGAAAACTTCTTGTTGGTGTAGATTTCAGTGAAGGGATTCCAGTGATGCAAAGAAGATATTTCTTGTCGAACTTTGAAAAACTGATTGGACGATTCCAAAATCACAACTTCAAGAATACTAAGGTCCAAAAATCGCTGTGACCACATACTGCGGAGTAGTATTTTGTAAGTGAATCCTTTGTTGACTGATATGTGCAAAATTAAAACCTTGGGTCGAATTCGTACTCCTGATAGTCGAATCACAAAATTCATCTGGGCGATAAAGTTGGATCTTATAATCGAAGGTTTTTTGTATTCTTCAGACGTCTTGGTTACAACAAATAATGTGGTCGTTCGTGGTTTTTGAAATGCTGGAAATACCTGTAGATCTGGAAGGATGAATTCGCTAGAATTTTGCAGATTCAGTGTGATCAGAGGAATTTCTTTTCCAATCGTGAAAATGCGATCATCAATTCGACTTTGAAATCTAGATCGATTTTCTAGACACAAAAGCAGTATCTGATAGGGTTTTACTTCTGAAATATATTTTGATAAACTTCTTAACCAGTATATTTCCTTTGCATTTATGAGAGGAATGCACAGGATGATGATAATGTAGATGCAGTAACATTTTAACATTCTGACCTGATTCCTGGAACACTTTTTGAAGAATTATCATTTGTTAGAGAAATTCCAAAAATTAAGACGTGCTTCTTGGAAATCTTTAGCATGAATATTCCCTTGGCCATGTAAACTTCGGTTTTTGTTTAAATGGATCGGTTGTTGGTCAATAATTATCGAACATAAAAAAAATTGAAGTTGTAGTTAGATTGGAAGATATGCGTTCTCTCTCTACAATTTTCATCACAATTTATGAAACTTGACAAAGACTCAACGATTCTTGGTGTTTAGATATACATATTTTATGATTGAAGGAAAACTATTCATTATTTTGTTCGATTCATATATACATATCGATGCATGTATACTTTAATATTTCCTTATCATTTTTCAATCTCTTTTAAATTACTAGGATCCAATATGTTTTTCCCTAGGATCTAAACCTACTTACAATTATTACACTGGACAAAAATGGTTTTTTAAAATCAACGAGAAGAGCAAAAAAGAAAATCGAATAAAAAAACAGAAGTTTGGGTTCGGGCTTCTTAAAACATCCAACTCTACTTCACTTAAGCTTAGTTAGATGAAAAGATATAGGGATATATAGATATATATTTCAAGCATTTCAAACATGTTTGAACTGGAATGCTTTCAAAATTTAATACATGTACAGAATATTCTACAATGACTACAAAAAAAAATTATTTATTTTTGAGAGGATTTTCGTATAGAAAGGTGTCAGTTTATTAATTTAGTGTTGATTAGTTAGTTGAACTTAGTTTAGTTTCAGTCAGTACCGGATTAAGAAAATTAGGACACCTAGGCCACAATTACTTATGGGCCCTTACACCTATACCTTTTTTATACTCCAGTACCTGGGACATTCAACTAAATAATTTTATTAAAACTTGTGAACGTTAGTTTTCAATAACCAATTTTCAGATTTTCATTCGTCCCTGATGAGAGAAAAAAAAAGTAATTTTAAAATGTTGTAAAAACGAAGAAGAGAAAAATTTTATAATAGTTTTATCATACCAACCGTCACAGATGATGGCTTAACGAGATACTGGGGTACAAAAAGTTCCAAAGGCCTCGTTTCTTAACCGATTTTAAAGGTTTTTTGTTTCAAATTTGAACGTACTTAAATTTCAAAGAGGTCTTTTGAGGCCGATTTATAAAACATTTCACTAATTTGTTATTTGAATTCAAAATTGAATTGATATTTTCTGCAAAACACATAGAAATAGTACGCTCTTTACGAAAAGAAATTTTCGTCCTAGATTGAATTACTTAATTTCTCTAATTGTTATAAACAAATTGATGGATAAATCTTACATATATGCTGCATTTCGGATGTTTGAATACATTATTTATACTGATTTCGTCGCTGAATTGCGTAAAAGTAATAATTACTCATGATCGTGAACTAACTGAGAACAACTGGCATTGTTAAAAAGAAAGTAACTTACATCGCATTTCTGAACATAGAAACTTTTTATTTTCTATGGGATTATTTTATTTCCTCTGAGGCATAATAGATTGATATAAGATATTATCATTCCACAAAAACTAATGTTTTTATAGAAAATTGTCATAAACAAACTTACTTATTTCGCCTTTTTGAACATAGACCATTTTTCTTTTCAGTAAAGTCACTTCTTTTCTTCACGGAAGTATAATATTAGAATACAAAATATTTCCATTCAACAACAATTATAATTTTTATAAACAATTGTTATCTTTATTGAAAAATTCACTTATATCGCATTTTTTAACATAGGACATTTTTATTTTCTCAACCTGAAAACTCGTCTCTTTGGCTTGACAGTTCAACAATTTGGTTCAATTTTTTTCTTTTTCAACTATAAAATATTTTTTTGTTTGAAATTCGTCTTTTTCGTTTGCAAATTAATCTCTTTTGTTAGAAATGTTATCATTTTCTGTTGAAAATACAAATATTTGGTTTAAAATTCATATATTTTGTTGAAAATTCGTCTTTTTGGTCCAAAATTAATGTTGGAAGCTAACCTACATTGTCAAAAATTTATGTTGTATATGCATTAGTTGAGATGAAAATTCAACTATTGAGTTGAAAATTGATGTATTTCGTTCAAAATTCGTCTTTTTTGGTGGAAAAAATAATCTTCTTGGTTGATAATTCACGATTTTTTGTTAAAAATTTAACTACTAAGTTAAAAATTGAACTACATGGCAATCTTTAGTGTGATAATATTATTTTTAAGATGAAAAGGAGCGATTTCGCAGAGAAGAACCATTTTCTATGTTAAAAAATTTGAAACAAGTATATTTGTTTATAATAATTGTTTACAGCAATAACAATCGTTGTTAAATGACAATCTCTTGTGTCACTATATTATTCATGAGATGTAAATAAACGATCCTGCAGAAAGGAAATATTTTTCTTGCAAACAACAGATAAGAAAAAATGTTAAGGGAATATTTTGGACAGTTAAGAAAGTTCTACAAAAAGTTCTTTTACTCATTTATGATATCTTGTACTATTTGCGAGAAAAATAAAAAAATTCAATTTTCATAAACAAAAAATTCTCTTCATTCCTGGCTTATGGAAATAACCACCATTTTTGTTCAATATTTAAATAAATATACGTTCATATGCGGAAAACTTCATGTGAGTTTTACGTGGGCTAAACATTTTTATTATCAGAAAATTATTTGTCATAAAATCGAATTTTCAAATTTTTTGCTGAAACAATTTAAGTTGCAAAATTAATGTCAAGACAAGAAATTTGTTGACTAAAAAGTTTTTATATTCAATATATTTAAATATATTTCATATTTATCCACATATTTTTCAATAATGTATAAAAACTTTGTTTGAATCATAGTTTAAAAGTAAATAAATAATACCTGGGCCCACGCTTTCAGATTTTTATTATCTATTTATTCAGATTCTTCATTAGAGTTCTCAGGATCCGAAGAGGAATTATTGGCTGTTATAGATAATTTAGGAGCCCAATCGTGTTTAGCAGTTTTGGCCATGTAAGCAGTTTTGATATCACCTTTATCAATCTCCATCTTCCACATGTGACATTTTTGTATTCCCGGGATGGACGGCAACTTCTTCCACTCTCGCGTTTTCAATCGTCGAAAACATTTAAAATCTTGTGTATAAAGTAAAATTAGTTTAAAAGCAGGAACATACTTTTGCACTTCAGTCCCGAAAGTTTTAGCATCGGTGATGTCTTCCAAGTGTGAATGTTTTAGATTGTGATCAGTAGCAAAATATTTTAAAATTTCCCCGATTCCATCACAAGCCCCTTTTCCATGTTAAGTTGTAGAGAAACCCCATTTCTTGTTAACTGGTGATTCTGATAACTCGTGAAATTGAAATCGGTTTTTGAAGTGAGCAGGTGCTCCGTCTGTGATAATCGTAATTTGTTGAATGGATTTAGACTGAGAATCTTCTTCCAAATTTTCGATAATACTATTCATTGCTAAAACAGCATGCGCAGAATCATATTTTGTATCGTCAGTGACAATAGCAAAACTCTGTGTTTTGTCACCGCGATAGCAAACTGCTGTGAATATTGAGATCTGCAAACTTTCCCAGTAAGAGCTTTGAATTTCAGTTTTCAAAACCCTTTTCCAATTCTCTGCAAAATCACCGTGTAGAAGGATGTTTCTTGGATTAAATTTTTCTTCTTCTTTTACTCTGATTATTTCTTCCCTTCGAATGTCTTTCACATATTTATGGACATTTGCTACCTCTTCTGAGATGTTAAGTTTCTGTTTTGCTAAACCTTCAGCTGCTGGACATAACTTGCATTCTTGAAGGATGCATTTTTCCGACGCAGAAGAACACATTATGTCCGAAAATACTTCCTGACGGATCTTTTCTAGGTTGGAAGATTTTTCATTTCTCAAGTTTTGAAGAGCGATTAGACACAGATCGAAATTTGCACAGTAAATGCCGACACACACTTCCCTTGGAGGATCGATGATAACCCATTTTGGCCGCAGTGAATAAAATTTTGATCTTTCAATAATTGCCGATGGGTTTTTTTTTACAAAAATGTTGTACATTTTATTAATGCTCCGCGTCAAGAAACGTTTTACCTTCTTCACCTTTTTTCCATTTTCATAAACATTTATGACGTCATTCTTATTTCGACTCTGCCTAGTACAATCCAAGTCATCATTTAAATAATATTCTTGTGCCAACTTGAGATGTTCGTCAGGAATAGGATGACAACTGTATGGATCAGGCAAATAATAAACGCCTTTGTACTTTTTTAGTTTCCGTGCTTAATCCACCATATACTTTGTAACTGAAAATTTCGAAAGGATATCATTTTTTGAAAGATCATCAGGTAACAGCATTAGAAGGCGAATCTTTTCTGATTTTGTTTTACAATTCCCCAAACCCAATCCAAAGTTTTTTATAAATTGATCGGATAAATTGTCTTTTGGAAGTGGAGTGTCATAAACTTTTGAAAGTTTACTTGTTGTTGCTTCAGTAAACTCATCTAAAAGTTGTTTCCGCTTTCTATTAACGTACACCTTTACATTTAATTATGTACGAAAAGGTGAGACGTTCAGATGGAGCCGAGCAATTCCTTCGTTCATTTCACTAATTTCTAACGATATATGAAGCCCTCAGAGGAAAAATGTGACTCAGAGAGTTTTGAGGAAAAACAGTACAGAAAAAGTTCCGAGGAAAAATAGTAACCGAAAAAGTCCAGAGGAAAAAAGGTAAACAGAATCGCGAGGTAAAAATGTTACTCGGAAATATCCGAGGAAGAACGTTATAGAAAACTTTGAGGGATAAAATGTGATAGAAAAAGTTCCGAGGAAAAACGTTTCTCTTGATATTATAAGTTGAGCACGAAAACACTTTAAGAAAACAAGAACGTCAATCTGATCAAGTCCATTAAGCTAGCACCTCCACAATCGAATTTTGCGATTTTTCATAGCTCAGAATTTTGGGCTTCTTTGGGGCTCTTGGAATCCGCAAACAAACTTCCCCCGAAACAACACCTAAGTTCAAAAATCAACCCCATTCAAAAAATTTGAATTTTTCACAAATTTATTCCCGGTATATTTTTGGGCTTTTCTTAGGTCCTCGAAAATACCCACTCCGATTTTTTGGCTCCAACCCTTAACGTTAAAAATCAACCCCTTGCTCCCACGCAGATATGATTTTGTCAAAAAATACTCTTTTTGAGAATTTTTGTAGTGTGGATAAAGTCTCTGATTTTTGGGCTCCTCGAAAATACGTATCCTGATTTTTGGGCTCCAACCCTTATCGTTAAAGATCAGCCCCTTGGAACCACGCAGAAATGACTTTGTCAAAAAATAATGTTTTTAAGAATTTTAAAGTATCAATAGAGTCTCTGATTTTTGGGCTCCTCGAAAATACCCACTCCAATTTTTGGGCTTCCACACTTAACGTTAAAAATCAACCCCTTTCTCCCACGCAGATATGACTTTGTCAAAAAATAATCTTTTTGAGAATTTTTACAGTGTGGACTTTGATTTTTGGGCTCCTCGAAAATACCCACGCCAATTTTTTGCTCTAACCCTCAAAGTTAAAAATCAACCCCTTGGTACCACGCAGATATGACTTTGACAAAAAATAATCTTTTTCAGAATTATACAGTGTGGGTAGCGACTTTCATTTTTGGGGTCTTCGAAAATACCCACCACGCACCACGCAGATGTGACTTCCCAGGAAACAAAAATCCATTCACTTTCTTTGAATGGGTTTCGAAGTCGTTTGAATAGCGTATCTGTCACTGGAATTCCAGATTGAGGCCGATTGGTTTTTAACAGAATTTTGCGCGTTATTATTTTTTTGACAGACTTATAAGCCACAAAAGCCTTCACATCCTCTAGAACTAAAATAGCAAAGGGAATCTAGTAGCCTTGCGGATGATTTCTCTTAATCTATCAATAATTTATAAATTTTAAAAATCATGTGAAATATGGCAGCCTAACCTGAAAAAAATCGGTCTTATTCAAAAACAGGTAAACCGATTCAATATGACTTTGATTGAAATGGACATTGTAGTACATTGCAGATTCGAAGCCATTCGAGAAACTGACCGATTCACATAGTCGCAAACCAGTTCAGTTTTAAAAATCTCAATCTGCAAATGACAGATACGCAATTCACGGAGTCGCCTTTTCAATGGGTTCTTTTTTCCTGGGTTCTCAAAAAATAATGTTTTTGAGAATTTTAAAGTATCAATACAGTCTCTGATTTTTAGGCTTCTCGAAAATACCCACTCTAATTTTTGGGATCCAACCCTTAACGTTAAAAATCAACCCCTTTCTCCCATGCAGATATGACTTTGTCAAAAAATAACCTTTTTTAGAATTTTACCATGTGGCTAGAGTCTCTGATTTTTGGGCTCCAACCCTTAAAGTTAAAAATCAACCTCTCAGTAACACGCAGATATGATTTTGTCAAAAAATAATCTTTTTTAGAATTTTACAGTGTGGATAGAGACTTTGATTCTTGGACTTCTCCAAAATACCCATGCTGATTTTTTGGCTCCAACCCTTAACGATAAAAATCAACCCCTTGGTACCACGCAGATATGACTTAATCAAAAAATAATCCTTTTCGTAATTTTACAATGTGGCTAGAGTCTGTGATTTTTGGGCTCCTCGAGATATGCACTCTGATTATTGGACTGCAACCCTTAACGGTAAAAATCAACCCCTTTGTACCCCGCAAATACACGGAGAGACTTTTGGTATTAATATTTCTTTTATCGCATATTCATAATTGAAATAAAATATAGGAATTTAGGGATAATCGAGGTACGGTTAGAAAAAGTCGAATAGTGACTATGAAAATGCAGACTAATATTTCTGATTGGAATAAATCGTAAGAATATTAGACTCTTACACACACAAAATTACAGTATTTCTAAGTCTCTGTATTAAGTTTTTTAATGGATTCGAATAACGAAAATTGGTATAGTGCTTTAAAAGAAGCGAAACAAACGCTTTACATTCTTTCTAAACCACTATACGAAAAATGGAGGTCACGTGATCTTGTGTTTCACGCTGGCGCATGGCAAAAAGAAAGACGGGCGGAAGTGCCTGAACGCACACTATTACATGGCTACAATGCTTGTACGTCGCTCGCTGGCTACAGTGTGGGTTGTTTACGAATCTTATATTAATATCTATATGCGCATACATAAACCTGTCTTATATCTATAAATCGCACGCATCACGCTGAGACTTATGATTCTTTCTACCCTTATAATTATACTAACCAATGAAACGTATTGCTACTTGTGAGAAACTAATAGTGCTGGGTCAAAAATGGCAGGTGCCCCGGACTTTATCAAATATTTATATTTATCATTTATATGCATATATATATATATATATATATATATATATACAGTAATTTATTCAATCGGAAAGATCATCATCAAAGGAAAAATAAACTATCAACACGACGAACATTTGCATGAAAAATTTGGTTTCAAAAACTTAAGAACTGAATTGAAAGATTGCTTCTGAATTATTTAAAAATTTGAAATTAAAAGTAGAGTTATAAGGACGTAAATTAATGGATTATTTTATGTCGGTACATACGCATTTTATCCTTTTGTATTCTAAAGTAGAACAATCCATTAATAGCGGAAACTAAAATAACATAAGCAATTTTTTGCAAATAATGGGATTAACAGATACGTATATATATATTTTTTAATTCTGCCAACATTCAGGGGACATTTTGACACGAAAAGGAACAATTTTTAGGGGATCGAGCCATTTTATGAGAACAAATAAGGATGTTTTCTATACCACTATAATAAGTATACAACAATTAATTAATTAAATTTCTTAATGATGCAAGCTTTTAGGAAAATTATAATAACTACTAAAAAAATCCAACTCCTAACGAGAAATGCCTTTGACATATTGGACTGCAACCCTTTTGAGCCTGAAAGAAAAATGAGGTTCCTCATTTTTTGTATAAAATTTTTTGTATTATTTTCATAGCAACTTAAAATTCCGAGCATATTGAAGATATTAATATTTTCAATAAAATACTTTTCCCGTGTCTATGTTTCGAGGGAGATAATCCTATAACAACATTTTTCTTCAAATAACACTACCATTTACTGGATTTTATCTCCCAAATAATCTACATCTGAAGCTTTGTGAACTTATCACTTACGCCTTACGGGGTGGCCGCTGGACCGAAAACCGGGATTTGACCAGGAATTTTTTGAGACCGGGAAAACCGAGAAATGACAGTGAATTTATTTGTTCACAAGGAATTTTACAAATTCTTGGAATAACAATCTATGAAATCACTTGGGATATCACAAATATCATATCACATGATATAATTCAATTAAAAATGAGTTCGATTTCAACATCTTTTTAAATGTTGAGTTCAGTTGTTAACTGTTTTAATTACTACGCCATTCACTTTACAACGCTCAATTCTAAAATTTTTTACTTTACAATTTTTCAATTTTTTGTTATCATTTTTAAACGTAAATTTTTTATTGAAATAATTTAAAAATTCAGCTTCGAAGATTTCAAGAATAAAAAATTAGAAGCGTTTGAAATTTAAAATTGTTTATACAAACTTTTAAGTTGATCAACTGTAAATATAAATTGATTAATGATTTTTAAAATTGAACTGTAGTTCGAGTGTTAAAAATTGTACAATAATTATTTTACAATACGATTCTAAATCGGTTGAAAATTAAAAAATTCACAAATTTTAACGTAAAAAATTCACAAATTTTAACGTTAAAAATTCAACTTTTTTAATACGAAAGCTTCAATACTTAAGCAAATTAAAATGTCTGATTGAAACTTTATAAATTACTTTCAATGTGAAAATAACTTAAAATTAATATATTCATAATTACACGCTTTTATTCAATTTAAAATCCTATTCAAATATTATTTCAGTCTAAAATATCCAATTTATAATCCATTCAGTTAGACATTTTTTAATTACAAAAATTTCAAAATGAGCAATTATAAATCAAATATTAAAAACTAAACAATTTGAAACTGAATTGTTTGAAACAGGTAGCCTTGAATGGTAAAAATTTAAACTTTTAACGTTAAAATTTTTATTGTAACGTTAAATAACAACTGGAAATTATCAATTTGAAAGGACCAAAATTAAAATAAATAACGATATTTGGGTATTTAATTTTTTTCTCAAGAGTAACTTTTTTGGTTTTAAATTTGTATTCAGTGGAAGAATGGGAAGTATTGTATTTTTAACATTTTCATCAAGCTTGAAATGAGGAAATTTTAGTTTTTAATTTTTGTTAAATTGGGAATACATTTTATATTTTAAGGTTTTTATTGAGTTGGAAGGGATACAATTTTTTTTAATTGGAAGAGGCCTTTTTCTTCTTTTTATTGTGCTTTAGGAAAGATTTTTATATTTTTTTCTGAATCGGAAGAGGATAATTTAACAAATATATTTTTATTGAGTAGGAGGGGAGGAAATTTCAATTTTCAATTTTCTCTGATTTGCGAGAGGGACATTTTGTTATTTTTATGATTCTTATAGAACTGGAAGGGAGGAAATTTATGTTTTCAAGTTTTTCTAAATAGGAAGAGGCACTTATTTAGTTTTGAACGTTCTTATTGAGTTGGAAGAGGGGCGTGGATTTATATTTCTTAACCAGAAATCTTTGAACTGTTCAATTTATAAAAGTGTGAAAAATTAGGTTTTGCAGTTTAATTGCACTTAATTGAACATTTTCAACTGAAAAGTGTAAAAAGCTTCTATTTTATATGTATAAATTATTGAGACTTTTAATTAATAATTTCCGAATTAAAATTTGTTTAAGCTTCAATGCATACTGCACTAGTTACAAATATTTTTGTTACAAACACATATAATTGAGACCTTTGGCGGGAAATCGCAGGTCTCAGTCGGTCTGCTGGCTGGTCGTCGCGTACTCGGCTATACACGGAACAGCTCGGAAACGTTCGGGCGTTTTTAGTATAGTCTTTTAGAATTCTCGCAAATCCTTGTTGCAGATATTACTAGCGGCTCTCGTTTCAATACACATTCTTATTTAAGAATACTAGAATTTCCTACATTTCTTATAACTTATGTTACTTAAAATATTTACTATTGACGATATTTTTTAGAAAACTTGTTATTGACCATTATCACTTTTTCACATTCACACTTTTCAAACCCTAAATAAGAGTTTTTCAAAAGATAAATACTAATTTTTGCTCGCTCAAGTTTATAATAATATATACAGAAATACCATCATCTCTTATTATGGTATGAATCTTTATAACTGTACCCCGATTATCCCTAAATTCTTAAATTTTATTTTAATTATTGATGCAGAATGAACCAAATATTGATATCAAAAGTCTCTCCGTGTATGACATTGTAAAAAAAAAAATCTTTTTGAGAATTTCACAATGTGGCTAGAGTCTCTGATTTTTGGGCTCCTCGGAAATACTCACTCCAATTTTAGGGCTCCAACCCATAACGGTAAAAATCAACCCCTTGGTGCCACGCAGATATAACTTTGTCAAAAAATAATCTTTTTCCGAATTTTACAGTGTGGATAGAGACTTTGCTTTTTGGGCCCCTTGAAAATACCCACGCTGAATTCTTGCACCAACCCTTAAAGTTAAAAATCAACCCCTTTGTACCACGCAGATATGACTTTGCCAAAGAATAATCTTTTCGATAATTTTACAGTGTAGATAGGGTCTTTGATTTTTGGGCTTCTCGAAAATACCCACTCTGATTTTTGGGCTCCAACCCTTGTCGTTAACCCTCATCGTGGCTGCAGTCTCTGATTTTTGGGCTCCTTGAAAATACACACGCTCAAAAATCAGAGGCTCTAGCCACATTGTAAAATTCTCAAAAAGATTATTTTTTGATAAAGTCACATCTGCGTGGTACCAAGGGGATGATTTTTAACGTTAAGTATTAGAGCCCAAAATCGGAGTATGTATTTTCGAGGAGCCCAAAAATTAGAGACTCTATTAATACTTCAAAATTCTGAAAAACATTATTTTTTGACACTCATATCTGCGTGGTACCAAGGGGTTGATTTTTAACGTTAAGGGTTGCAGCCCGAAAATTGGAGTGGGTATCTTCGAGGAGCTCAAAAATCAGAGACTCTATTGTTACTTTAAAATTCTTAAAAACATTATTTTTTGACAAAGTCATATCTGCGTGGTACCAAGGGGATGATTTTTAACGTTAAGTATTAGAGCCCAAAATCGGAGTACATATTTTCGAGGAGCCCAAAAATTAGAGACTCTATTAATACTTCAAAATTCTGAAAAACATTATTTTTTGACACTCATATCTGCGTGGCACCAAGCGGTTGATTTTTAACGTTAAGGGTTGCAGCCCGAAAATTGGAGTGGGTATCTTCGAGGAGCCCAAAAACCAGAGACTCTATTGTTACTTTAAAATTCTTAAAAACATTATTTTTTGACAAAGTCATGCATGGACGTGAAGGAAGCTAGAGTAGTATGCCAGGACAGAAAAGTGTGGCGACAAATAGTTTGTAAACAGAGTGACAGTAGAATGAATGACGCCTGAAACAAAGATCTTGGATACTAATGGGCCCAAGTGGAGAACCATACATAACAATTCTGTGAGGCTCTTCACTTGGGGTGATCGCTAGAGAGATTGATCAGCAACCTGGGTCGGAGCAGTGTTGCGGAGTAAACGTGTCATTTAAATAAATAACACGAGAATTCCAGATCAATCTAAAATATATATACCTAACACTTATATACCTATCCACCTCATACCTATATTCCTACCTACCTTATACCTATATACCCATATACACACTACTATTCTCCAACCGAGCAAGTCACGCCTACCCCGAAAGGGAAATGGCTTAATGGTATAATAATAATAATGTCTGCGTGGTTCCAATGGGTTGATCTTTAACGATAAGGGTTGAAGCTCAGAAATCAGCATGAGTATTTTCGAGGAGCCCAAAAATCAAAGTCTCTATCTACACTGTGAAATTCTGAAAAAGGTTATTTTTTGACAAAGTAATATCTGCGTGGTACCAAGGGGTTGATTTTTAACTTCAAGGGTTGGAGTCCAAAAATCGGAGTGGTTATTTTTGAGGAGCCCAAAAATCAAAGTCTCTATCCACACTGTGACATTCTGAAAAAGATTTTTTTTTGGCAAAGTCATATCTGCGTGGTACCAAGGGGTTGATTTTTAACTTTAAGGGTTGGAGCCCAAAAATCGGAGTGGGTATCTTCGAGGAGCTCAAACATGAGAGACTCTAGCCACATTGTAAAATTCTCAAAAAGATTATTTTTGGACAATGCCATATCTGCGTGGTACCCAGGGGTTGATTTTTAACTCTAAGGGTTAGATCCCAAAAATCAGAGTGGATATCTTCGAGGAGCCCAAAAATCAGAGACTCTAGCCACATATTAAAATTCTCAAAAAGATTGTTTTTTGACAAAGTCATATCTGCTTGGTACCAAGGGATTGATTTTTACCGGTAAGAGTTGGAGCCCAAAAATCGAAGTGTGTGTTTTCGAGGAGCTCAAAAATCAGAGACTCTATTGATACTTTGAAATTCTTCAAAACATTATTTTTTGACAAAGTCATATCTGCGTGGTTACAAGGGGTTGATTTTTACCGGTAAGGGTTGGAGCCCAAAAATCAGGATACTTATTTTCGAGGAGCCCAAAAATCAGAGACTCTATTGATACTTTGAAATTCTTAAAAATATTATTTTTTGACAAAGTCATATCTGCGTGGTTCCAAGGGGTTGATTTTTACCGGTAAGGGTTGGAGCCCAAACATCGAAGTGTGTGTTTTCGAGGAGCTCAAAAATCAGAGACTCTATTGATACTTTGAAATTCTTAAAAACATTATTTTTTGACAAAGTCATATCTGCGTGGTTTCAAGGGGTTGATTTTTAACGTTAAGGGTCGGAGCCCAAAAATCGGAGTGGGTATTTTCGAAGAGCCCAAAAATCAGAGATTCTATTGATATTTTAAAATTCTTAAAAACAATATTTTTTGACAAAGTCATTTCTGCGTGGTTTCAAGGGGTTGATCTTTAACGATAAGGGTTGGACCCCAAAAATCAGGGTAGGTATTTTCGAGGAGCCCGAAAATCTGAGACTCCATCCACACTGTGAAATTCTCAAAAATATTATCTTTTGACAAAGTCATGTCTGCGTGGGAGAAAGGGATTGATTTTTAAAGTTAAGGGTTGGAGCCCAAAAATCGGAGTGGGTATTTTCGAGGACCTAAGAAAAGCTCAAAAATATGCCGGGAATAAATTTGTGAAAAATTCAAATTTTTTGAATGGGGTTGATTTTTGAACTTAAGGGTTGTTTCGGGGGAAGTTTGTTTGCGGATTCCAAGAGCCCCAAAGAAGCCCAAAATTCTGAGCTATTAAAAATCGCAAAATTCGATTGTGGAGGTGCTAGCTTAATGGACTTGATCAGATTGACGTTCTTGTTTTCTTAAAGTGTTTTCGTGCTCAACTTATAATATCAAGAGAAACGTTTTTCCTCGGAACTTTTTCCATCACATTTTATCCCTCAAAGTTTTCTATAACGTTCTTCCTCTGATATTTCCGAGTAACATTTTTACCTCGCGATTCTGTTTACCTTTTTTCCTCTGGACTTTTTCGGTTACTATTTTTCCTCGGAACTTTTTCTGTACTGTTTTTCCTCAAAACTCTCTGAGTCACATTTTTCCTCTGAGGGCTTCATATCGGGTTCATACGGATCATCTTGCTCATACTCTGCTACATTAAGATCATCATTTTTGTGGCCCACGTTATTAATATCACCTTCTACTGCAACATTTGAGGGCACACCAAATCTAGATGTAAAACGTGCATGACAATTCTTGCAAACACAAGTGTGTGAATCTGGAAAGAAATCGCGAATATCTCAATTAGGTCAAAAGTTATACGAGTTTAAAGAAAAAATTGGATTTTTTTGAAAAACAAAGCCAAAAATACGTATCGCCTAATTTCCTCTAAAAAACAACATATTTTGTCCCCGAGAGATTCTGCAACTTCAAGTGTAGAACCTGCCTGATTTGAAATGGATTCGGTCCAGTAAAATCTTGAATACCCCCCCCCCCCCCCCCGAATTACCTTCAATGTAACATATCTTAACATTTTCCCGAACCCTCTGCCCCACCCAAAAAGATCTGTTACGTAATTTCTGGATGGCCCTGAGAGATTAGCAGTGTCACAACAAGAAGAACGTAATTTTTGTTTTCTTTGTCAAATTATTAGTTTGGGTTCCTTTCTCAGGGTGGCAACAGGAATTCCTTAAAGAAAGGATCTTGCGCTTCCCCGTTCGAAAATTCAATGTGCGCCACTGTCGAAAGGATAAGAGCGAGTAATAAGATTGTGGCTAATTGCTGAAATTTTATTCATTTATTTATTTATACTTTATTGATATAATAGTTTTCTTGGTTTCAAATCTAGTGTACAGAACATATTTAGATAACGATTACTTCCTTCAAACATTAAGAAAAGAGTTTTTATTAATATTTTTATTGGTACATTCCAAATGGTCATAGTATAGCATTTTTTTGAAATTCATTGAATAAATTCGTCGTGAAATAGTAAATTTTTGTATATTTTAGAGAATATTATGTTCTATAGAAAATATTTGATATTGTAGTAATATTGTGACGAAGTTTCCTTGAAATATTATCTGAAATCAATATGAGCGACTTGTCCAGGCAAGAAAAGATTCCGTTAGTGTGGCATGATAAGGCTCTAATTCTGCTTTTACAAACAAACTAAGGTGTGCATTTTCCTATAATTACTTCAATGATAAAGACACAAGCTGAAACTACATATCCTATTAAGAAAACGAAGACAAGTCTCCAATCTATGTCAGCAGATCCTTCGAATTTGTCTGAAAGAGGTGTTATGAATTGTCCTTGTGTCAGTTCTGGAAACCATTTATTATAAAATCCAGCGGCTTGGAACTTCAGTATTAAAGTATCAAATCGTTCAACATACGGTGACCCTGGTTCAAATTTCAAGCATCGCACTGTTATGAACAAATCTTCTGCCATTACTTTCATCAACGGTTGGCTGTATTCATTTATGTGTTTTTGAATCATCTCTGTTCCTATTTTTCTCGACACGAAACAGGAAACATTTTGATCTTTTTTCAACATCTCAATACAATCTTTCGTCGATATAATAAGAGACTTGTCCAGGAATTTCTTATACGAGTCATCGACCATGTTCCTCGCGGCAAGGTACAAAGGTATATTAGAGATAGATGGTGTCAAATTTAAATGCATCATGTCATTCATACCAGAAATTGTTAGCTCTGTTTGGATGCTCAAAGTTACGTCTGATAATGCCATATAAACCCAGGATGAATAAGCGATGCAGGCTAGAAGAATAGAGGCAAAGAGAATCCTTTCCGGCATTTTTTGAGGTTCTTCCGGTACAGGAGAGCCAAGTACTAACTGCATGGTGTAGATGAATTTCCAGAAGCGCCTATCGAACTTCAGTGAGCGAGAAATGATCCAAATCGATAACAAAATGCATACTAAGAGGATACCTGCTTCCATAGAGTTTTTTGTTAAAGAAGTTGTATTGCTCGATAATATTGGCACCAATGCAGTTCCTCCAGTTAATCCAGTAAATGTGCTTCGTTCTAGACTTTGTCCGCTATGATCCCACATGCTTATTTCGATTCCTATAAACTGAAGATCGTTGCGAGTTAGCTGATCCAATAATACTCTTTCTGTCGTACTTCCACCTCCAGTTAGTATGTAGATCAGTTTAAAGTTGATTTTCTTTGATAAAGCTTTAAGGAGTTTTGTCCTAGCTCCTTGAACTTTTAGAGGATATGTTGAATTCTTTATTATCTTAACGAAAGGAAGAAATTCATAGACTCCTGATTTTAGTTGATAGCCGTTCATGTTGTAAAGTTTTTGAGGAAAGAGTTTAGTTTTCAGTGAAAAATTCTTCTTGGTGTAGATTTCAGTGAAGGGATTCCAGTAATGCAAGGAAGGAATTTCTTGTCGCACTTCGAAAAACTGATTGGAGGATGCCAAAATCACAACTTCAATTACACTAACGTCCAGAAATTTCTGAGACCACATCCGGCGGAGTAGATTTTCGTAAGTGAATCCCTTGTTGACTGATAAGTGTAAAATTAAAATTTTGGGTCGAATTCGTATTCCTGATAATCGGATCACGAAATTCATCTGGTCGATCAAGCTGGATCTTATGATTGAAAGTTTTTCGTACTCTTTAGACCCCTTGGTTAAAACAAAGAATGTGGTTGCTCGTGGATTTTGGAAGGCTGGAAATACCTTTAGATATGGAAGGATGAGTTCACTGGAATTTTTCAGATTCACTGTGATCAGAGGAGCTTCTTTTCCAATCGTAAAAATTAGATCATCGATTTGACTTTGAAATCTAGGTCGATTTTCTAGGCACAATGACAGTATCTGATAGGGCTGTACTTCTGAAATGTATTTTGATAATCTCGTTAACCAGAACGTCTCATTTGTATTTCTGAGAGGAAAACACATGATGATGCAGATGCACCATAATTTTAACATTCTGATCTGATTCCTGCAACACTTTCGAAGAATTATAATTTGAAAGAGAAATTCAATGAATTAAGACTCACTTGTCTGAAGTCTTTGACATGAATATACCCTTGGCGACGTAACCATCTGTTTTTGCAGAATGTCTAGATGACTTATCAGTCAGTACTTGTCAATCATAAAAAATTGACGTTGAAGAAATATTATTCATTGTGCGAATTATTGCGACCCCTTGTATCCTCATCCTATACTTATTCTCACTTAGGGTTCTTTTTATCTAGGCATTAATCACCTATAAATTTTTAACAGAATTATATAGGTCGGCAAGTAGAAAGTTCATTCCAGAAAAGTGGTGAGTTATTGATTCACCTATTTACAGAATTCTTATTTGAATTCTTTGACATGAATATGTGCTTGGCAATTCATACGTCGGTTTTCATCTAGATGGATCGATTATCAGTGAGTACTTATCAAACATAAAAAATTGAAGTGGAAGTAAGATTGGAAGATATACATTTTTTTTATTGTTTCTACAATTTCCATTCTAAATAAACTTTACGAGCACTCAACGGTTCGCGGTTTTTAGATATAAATATTTTATGATTTGAGGAAAATTATTCTTTGTGCGAATTATTGTGACCGTCAATATCCTTATCCATACTTGTGCTCACTTAGCGTTCTTTTTATCTAGGCACTTATCACCTATAATTTTCAACAGAATGATAGGGGTCGGCAATCAAAAAGTTCTCTGGAGAAAAGTGGTTAGTTATTGATTCGCATGTTTACAGAATTTTTACAAAACGTAATGATTTCATTTCAAGATCAAGTTTCTTTATACAATCAAAATTTTTGAAAGATTTGTACCAAATTTGTAAGTGGATTCTAAACTCTGAACATCAAGAAATGTTATTTTGAAGTTAGTTTTGTATCACAAAAAATACTCATTGCTAAAGGAAAAGTTGATGTTGATACAATTTATTAATTTCAAAGGAATTTCACAATTAAATTTAGTTGAAATTTGAAAATCTTAAAAAATTCGAACGATTTTCAAGTTTCAATGTTTGCTTAATGATAAAGGAAATTATGTTATTTCTGAACTTTAAATGTTTTTCAATGTTCAGATTTCTGATAAATAACCAAATTTTTACGTCAAAATATTCAAAAATTGAATTCATCGAATAAAATTATTTCGATATTCAAAATATGAGCTAAAAATCTTTCAGAATTCAAGAACGTTCTGAATCCTATATTTAAAAAAAACAAATATTTAAAATGTAAAAACTTTTAAAATGAAATTCTAGTAAAAAATGTCAGATTCTGACCATCTGGAAGACTATCATTTTTTAAGCATTTCAAACCTGTTTGATCTGGAATGTCTTCAAAATTTAATACATATACAGAATATTCTACAATGACTACAAACAATTATTCATTCTTTAAAGGATTTTCATAAAGAAAGGTTTCAGTTTATTAGTTTAGTTTTGATTAGTTAGTTGAATTTAGCTTAATTTGATTCAGTACCGGATTAAGAAATGTTGAACCTTTAGGCCATAATTACTTAGAGGCCCTCACCCGTATCTCTTTTTTTATAATCTAATACCTGGGACATTTAACTAAATAATTTTATTAAAACATGTGAACACTGGTTTTCAAAAAAGTAATTTTCAAATTTTATTCGAAAAAGTTCCAAACGTCGCGTTTCTTAACCGATTATAAAGTTTCTTTTTTACAAATTGAAACGTATGTAAATTTTGAAGAAGTCTGTCGAAGCCGATAAAAAAAATAATTCACTAATTTGTTATTTAAGTTAAAAATTAAGAAAATTAAGAAAAGGAGCTTCACCCCCCCCCCCCGTAAAAATTTAATGGGGGCCACTGTCAAAAGGATAAGAGCGAGAAATAAAATTGTGGCTAACTGTTGAAATATTATTTATTTATTTATACTTCATTGATATAATAGTTTTCTTGGCTTGAATTCAAAGAGGCGAAACGTTGTTTCAAATATAGTGTACAGTGCATATTTCGAAAACGATTACTTTCTTCGGAAATTAAGAAAAGAGTTCCTATGAATATTTTTATTCATTCCAAATGTTCATAGTATCAGAATTGTTTGAAATTCATTGTATAAATTCGTCGTCAAGTAGTATATTTTTGTATATCTTAAAGAATATTATTTTCTATAGGCATTATTTAATATTGTAGTAATATTGTGACAAAGTTTCGTTGAAATATTATCTGAAATAAGTATTTGCGACTTGTCCAGGCAAGAAAAGATTACGTTAGTGTGACCTGATAATGCCCTAATTCTGCCCTCACAAACAAATTAGGGCGTGCATTTTCCTATAATCACTTCAATGATAAAGACACAAGCTGAAACTGCATATCCTACTGAGAACACTAAGAGAAGTGTCCAATCTAATTCAACAGATCCTTCGTATACAAGAGGAGTTATAAATTTCCGTTGTTTTAGATCTGAATACCACTTATTGTAAACTCCGGCGGCTTGGAACTTCATTATTAAATTATCAAATCGTTTAACATAGGGAGACCCTGGTTCAAATTTCAAGCATCGCACTACTGTGACCAAATCTTTTGCCAGCACTTTCATCAACGGTTGACTGTATTCTATTCTGTGTTTTCTAATAATCTCTTCCCCTATTTTTCTCGGTACGAAACAGGAAACATTTTTGTGTTCTTTCAACATCTCAATACAATCTTCTGTCTGCATAATAAGAGTCTTGTCCAGGTATTTCTGAAACGAATCATCGACCATGTTCTTCACAGCAATGTACACAGGTACATTAGACATAGATGGTGTCAGATTTGAACGGATCATATCCTTAATTCCAGAAATTTGTATCTCTGTTCGGCTGGTCAACGTAACGTGTGCTAATGCCATATAAATCCAGGATGAATAAGCGATGCAGGCTAGAAGAATAGAGGCAAAGAGAATTCTTTCTGAGGTTTTTTGAGGATCTTGCGGTACAGGAGAGCCGAGTACTACATGCGTAATGTGGATGAATTTCCAGAAGCGTCTATCAAACTTCAGTGAGCGCGAAATAATCCAAATTGATATCAAAATACATACTAAGAAGATACCTGCTACAATAAAGTTTCTTGTTAAGGAAGTTGTATTGCTCGATAATATTGGCACCAATGCAGTTCCTCCAGTAAATCCAGTAAATGTGCTTCGTTCCAGACTTTGTCCGTTACGATCCCACATGCTGGTTTCGATTCCTAAAAACTGAAGATCGTTACGAGTTAGCTGATCTGATAATACCCTTTCTGTCATACTTCCAGCTTCAGTTAGTACGTGGATCACTTTAAAGTTGATTTTCCTTGAAAAAGCTTTCAGGAGTTCTGTCCTAGGTCCTTGAACTTTGAAAGGGTATAATGTGGCATTATGTTTTATCTTAACGAAAGGAAGAAATTCGTAGACTGCTGACTTGAGTTGATAACCGTTCATGTTGGGAAGTTTTTGGGGAAAGAGTTTAGTTCTGATTGAAAAATTCTTCTTAGTATAGATTTCATTGAAGGGATTCCAGCGATGCAAGTAAGGAATTTCTTGTCGCACTTTGATAAACTGATTGGAGAATGCCAAAATCACAACTTCAAGAACACTCACGTCCAAAAATTGCTGAGACCACATGCGGCGGAGTAGATTTTCGTAAGTGAATGTTTTGTTGGCTGATAAGTGTAAAATCAGAATCTTGGGTCGAATTCGTATTCCTGATAAACAGATAACAAAATTCAGCTGGGCCATCAGGTTGGATCTTATGATCGAAGGTTCTTCGTATTCTTCAGACGTCTTGGTTACAATAAATAGTGTGGTTGCTCGTGGATTTTGAAAGGCTGAAAATACCTTTAGATCTGAAAGGATTAATTTACTGGAATTTTGCAGATTCACTGTGATCAGAGGAGCTTCTTTTCCAATCGTAAGAATTAGGTGATCAATTCGACTTTGAAAACTAGATCGATTTTCTAGACAGAAAGACATTATCTGATAGGGCTGTTCTTCTGAAATATATTTCGATAAACTCCTTAACCAGAATATCTCCTTTGAATTTCTGAGAGGAATGAAAAGGATGATGATAATGCTGATGCAGAAACATTTTAACATTGTGACCTGATTTCTAGAACACTTTTTAAAGAATTATCATTTGTTAGAGAACTTCAAACGATTAAGACATGCTTGTTTAAATTCCATGGCATGAATATTCCCTTGGCCACGTAAACTTCGGTTTTTGTCTAGATGGATCGATTATCAGTCAGTAGTTATCAGACATAAAAAAATTGAGGTTGTAGTAAGATTGGAAGGTATGTATATTTTATGATTGGAGAAAAATTATTAATTATTTTGTTTGACACATATATATCGATGCATGTGAACTTTAATATTTCTTTATCATTTTGACATCTCTTTTCAATTACTAGGATCCAATATGTTTTTCACCAGGATCTAATCTTACTTACAATAATTACAATGGGCAAATTTTTTTTTTCTAATCTGCTTCTTGTAGGCTTAGCTAGATGCGAAGATATAGAGGAAATTGAAGGTTGTACATTGTGTGAATTATTGTGACCTTTGCTATCCTTTCGTATACTTATCGCTACTTAGGCTTTTGTTTATCTAGGCACTTATCACCTCTAATGTTGAACAGAATTATACAGCTAACTGATAATGAGAAATTTTTTTCAAGGAAAATGGTGAGTTCAAAATTTTTACTATCGCCTGCAATTTTTGAAACCTTGCACTTTTCTCGACACTTGTTTCATTAGTTTCACAACATATATTTTGTGTATTAAAATTGCTCAAGTTGTTTTCGAGAAAATCGACAACTTTTGTTATTTTTCATTCCCTTCCATAACTCCCACTCAAATGCACTGTCAGGGTTATCAGTAGAGGAAATTTTACTTCACATGGATACGAACCTATGAGAATACTTGGGACTTATTAGATGCGGGGCAGATTTTTTCTGCTTTGCCGGAAAAACCCTTTATTTGAAATATGTGTGAATGATTTTTTTTATAAGGAACACTTTTATCATGGTTTGAAAGGATTGAGGTCAAGAAATAAGAATGTGGCTATGTGTTGAAATATTATTTATTTATAACTTATTAATATAATTGCCTTTTTCGTTCGAATTAAAAATTGGAAACCGTTTGTGAAGGAGACATAAAGTCAGTTCAAATCTAGTGTACAGTACATGTTTAGATAACAACTATTTTTAAAAATTAGGAATAGAATGTTCATTTTCGGATATAGACTACTGCAATATAGTGTATGTAACAACGAATGTGGGGATGAATATTTTTTGTTTTGCATACAAAATGTTTATTTTTCGAGATGAGTACTTGATTTTCTGGAAAAGTTTAAGAGAATATCGTTGAAAAGTATAATATGAAAACAATTTTGAAAATTAGACTAGCAGCCCTCTTACATTTTTTCAAAATTTTAGGCTTTTAGGATCATCGAATGTCAGTCGAAAGTAAAAATGCTTTCTCTAGCAAAGTTTTGAAATCTTGGATTGAAAACTGCAGAAATTAACTATTTTTAGAATTTTTAATTGACCACCCTTTGAGATTTTTTTTTTAATTTTGAACAACTGGAAGCATCAGCTGATTTCTGAAGTCATAATATTTTTTTTTAACAATGACTTAAAATATTTGAGTTAAAACTGCAGAAAAGAGCTTTTTAGATTATTTAATTGACCGCCATCTTGGATTTTATCAAACTTTTGAAATTCTGAGATCATCAGATGTTTTTTAAAGCCACATTTCTTTCTATAGGAAGAATGGGAAATATTTTAGTGTAAACTGCACCACCATTCATTTGCAATATGATTCGCCAGATTTTTGTAGAATGGTTTTAATCAATCTTAGTAAATGACTATTGAAAATGCGATTTTTGACATTCATTGTTTGGTCCGACATTTTGAAAATTTGAAGTTTTTGCAAATGAAAGTATTTTAATCATGAGAAACATCAAGGGCCTGAAACGATGAGTAAGTATAATCTGATTTGAGTGAAGTTCGAAGGACATTATATTTTGGGTATTCGTACCTGAATGGTGAGTAGAAGCAAACGATTTTCCCAACAAAAAAGAAAATAGGGGCCACCGTAATCAGCATTGCTTGAAAGTCATTAAATAAATTCGTTTTCAAATATTACGTTTTTTATGTCTCCTTTAGAGAATATTATTTTCTGTGAAAATTAGTTAGTATTGTGGTAATATTCTGACAAAGATTCGCTGCAATTTTATTTTAAATAAATGTGGAAGATTTGTCTGGACGTCGAGGAAATTATTCGCTCATACTAACGAATTAGGGCGCGAATTTTCCTATAATCACTTCTGCGATAAAGACACAAAATGAAACCACATATCCTATTGAGAACACGGAGAGAAGTTTCCAATCTACTTGAACACATCCTTCGAATTTTTCTGAATGAGGAGTCATGAAGTGCCAATTGCTCAGACTTGTAAACCATCTATCATAGATTCCAGAAGCTTGGAACTTCATTATTAAATCATCAAATCGTTCAACATATGGTGACCCAGGTTCAAATTTCAAGCATCGGATGTCTGTAAACAAATCTTCTGCCATTATTGTCATCAAGGGTTGACTGTATTTAATTCTGTGTTTTCTAATAATCTCTTCCCCTATTTTTCTCGATACGAAACAGGAAACATTTTTGTGTTCTTTTAACATCGCAATACAGTCTTCCGTCTGCATGATAAGAGTCTTGTCCAGGAATTTCTGAAACAAATCGTCGACCATGTTTCTCACAGCAATGTACACAGGTACATTAGACATAGATGGTGTCAATTTTGAACGAATCATGTCATTGATACCAGAAATTTGTATCTCTGTTTGGCTGGTCAACGTAACTTCTGCCAATGCCATATAAAGCCAGGATGAATAAGCAATGCAGGCTAGAAGAATAGAGGCAAAGAGAATCCTTTCCGAGGTTTTTTGAGGATCTTGCGGTACAGGAGAGCCGAGTACTAATTGCGTAATGTGGATGAATTTCCAGAAGCTCCTATCGAACTTCAGTGAGAGAGAAACAATCCAAATCGATATCAAAAGACCTATTAAGAAGATACCAGCTACAATAAAATTGTTTGTTAAGGAAGTTGTATTGCTCGAGAATATTGGCACCAATGCAGTTCCTCCAGTAAATCCAGTAAATTTACTTTGTTCCAACGTTATTTCGCGACGATCCCACATGTTTGTTTCGATACCTATAAACTGAAGTTCGTGGCGAGTTAGCTGGTCCAATAATCCCCCTTCTGTCAGATTTCCAGATTCATGTAGTACATTTATCAGTTCAAAGTTGATTTTCCTTGATAAAGCTTTCAGAAGCTTTGCCCTAGCTCCTTCAACTTTCAGAGAGTATGTATCATTCTGTGTTATCTTAATGAAAGGAAGAAGTTCATACACTCCTGCTTCGAGTTGATAACCGTTCATGTTGTGAAGTTTTTGAGGAAAGAATTTAGTTTTGGATGAGAACATCTTCTTGGTGTAGATTTTAGTGAAGGGGTTCCAGTGATGCAAATAAGGAATTTGTTTTCGCTCTCTGAGAAACGGGTTAGAGGAATCGAAAATCGCAACTTCAAGAACACTAACATCCAAAATTTGCTGAGACCACATCCTGCGGAGTAGATTTTCGTAAGTGAATCCTTTGCTGACTGATAAGTGTAAAATTAGAATCTTGGGTCGAATTCGTACATCTAATGATCGAATGACAAGATTGATATTTTCGATCAAATCGGACATTATAATCAAAGGTTTTTCGTATTCTTCAGACGTCTTAGTTACAAAAAATAGTGTGGTTGCTCGTGGATTTTGAAAGGCTGGAAATACCTTCAGATCTGAAAGGATGAATTCACTGGATTTTTGCAGATTCAATGTGATCAGAGGAGTTTCTTTTCTAATCGTCAGAATCAGATCATCAATTTGACTTTGAAAACTAGATCGATTTTCTAGACACAAAGACGTTAGCTGATAGGGCTGTACTTCTGAAATATATTTCGATAAACTCCTCATCCAGAATATCTCCTTTGTATTTTTTTGAGAAATGCACATGATGATGATAATGCAGATAAAGAACAATTTTAACATTGTGACCTGCTTTCTGGAACACTTTTTGAAGAATTATTATCATTTGTTAGAGAAGTTCAAAATTCAAGGCATGTTTGTTTAAATTCTTTGGCATGAATATTCCCTTGGCCGCGTAGACTTCGGTTTTTGTCTAGATGGATCGATTTTCAGTCAGTAGTTATCAGACATAAAAAACTTGAAGTTATAGTTAGAGTGGAAGATATGCGCTTTCTCTCTACAATTTTCATTATAATTTATTAAACTTGACGAGGACTCAACGATTTTCAGTGTGTAGACAATAGACATGCATATTTTATGATGGGTGAAAAATGATAAAATATTGTGTTTGAGACATATATACATATCGATGCATGTATACTTTAATATTTCCTTCATCATTTCACAATCTCTTTTCAATTGCTAGGATTCAATCTGTTTTCACTAGGGTCTAATCTTACTTACAATCATTACAGTGGGCAATTTTTTTTCAAATCTACAAGAAGAGCAAAAAATAAAATCGAATAAAAAAATCAGAAGTTTGGGTTCGGGCTTCTGGAAACATCCAAATCTGCTTCTCGTAGGCTTAGTTAGATGCAAAGATATAGAAGAAATTTAAGATTGCACATTGTGTGAATTATTGTGATCACTGCTATCCTCACCTATACTTATCGTCACTCGGGCTTGTTTTTATCTAAGCACTTATCACCTCTGATATTCAACAGAATTATATAGCTAGCTGAAAATGGAAAAGTTTTAAAAAAAAATGGTTGAGTTATTGATTCACCTGTTTACAGATTGAATTATGATACTTCAAAATTATTACTCCTTTCTGATATTATTTAAACTTGGCACTTTCCTCGACTCTTTTCTCATTGCTTCCGCAATATATTTTTTGTTTATTAGAATGGTTTGAGCCGTTTTCGAGAAAAACAATAACTTTTGTGATTTTTTTTTCTTTTAGGCTTATCTGGATAGGCCCTTTGTTTTAAATTTGTGTAAACGATTTCTTTTTTATAAGTAACACTTTATCATGGGTCGAAAGGATTGAAGTCAATGAATAAGAATGTGGCTATGTGCTAAAATGTTATTTATTTATAACTCATTGATATAATTTTGTTTTTGGTTTAAATTAAAAATTGAAAACCGTTTATGAAGAAGACGTAACATTAATTAAAGTCTAGTGTGCAGTACATGTTTAGATAACGACTTTTTTTAGAAAATTAGGAATAGAATGTTAATTGTCGGATATAGACTACTGCAATATTAGTATGTAACGACGAATGTGCTAATGAATATTTTTGTTTGTGCATACAAAATGTTCGTATTATCAGTAGTAGGATGTTCATTTTTTACATGGTAAAAATTTATTTTGCGTACACGGAGAAAAATGGATGTTTAATTGTACATGCTCACAGGGTAGGATTGTGCCGCCTAACATGAAGATATTCATGCCGAACATCTACTATCTTTTTGAGATGTTAGGAGAAAAAATATTTTTATGTTAAACTGAAACACATTCAGAAGTTTAAAAAAATTTTGATCTCATTCCTGGAACACTTTTTGAAAAATTATCATTTGTCAGAGAAATGCAGTGAATTAAGATTTGCTTGTTGGAATTCTTCGACATGAACATACCCTTGGCAATGTAAACATTTGTTTTCGCAGATTATCTAGATGGATTATCAGTCAGTACTTTCCAAACATAAACAAAATTGAAGCGGGAGTTAGATTGGACGATCTAAATTTTCTTATTGTTTCTATAATTTTAATTATAATTAAACTTGACGAGCGCTCAACGATTCGTGATTTTTAGATAAAAATATTTTATGATTTCAGGAAAATTATTCATTGTGGGATTAAATGTGAACCTAAGTACCCTTTTCTTTTTTTTCTATTCTTTTTTCCTTATCTATGGGCACTTATTACCTTTAATTTTCAATAGAATTATATAGGTTGGCAGTGAGAAAGTTCTTTCGAGAAAAGTGGTGAATTATTGATTCACCTATTTACAGAATTTATATAGAACATCGTAATGATTATTACGATTCAAGATGATGTTTCTTGATACAATCAACAATTTTTACAGATTTTTGCGAAATTTGTAAGTGGATTCTAAACTCTCAACTTAAATAATTGTTATTTTGAAGTTAGTTTTGTATAAAAAAAATGCTCATTGCTAAAGAAAAAGTTGGTGTAGATACAATTTATCAATTTCAAAGGAAATTCAGGATTAAATTTAGTTAAAAATTCGAAATTTTATAAAATTCAAACGATTTCCAAGTTTTAAGGTTATTAATGATGGAAATTATGTTATTTCCAAACTTTATATCTTACTTATTTACTAACTTTAGCTCATTATGTTTCGGAAAAACGAAGAAAACTACCTGCAAAAGAGACGTTGTTATTAGAGATGATACAGAAAAAAGTGTAAGACTGCCCAAATTTTCTGATATGCCGCTGATGAGAAGCATCATAATGAGTAGCAGCAATACGTTATGTGATTATTGTGTTTGTCAAATGGCAAAAACGCAGTCTGCTGAAAATTTCGGAAATGTTAATATTATGCCCAAGCGAGAGAGAATATTGTCAGATAACACGAATGAAGAAATTTCAGGGAAATTAATAAAACTGATGAATTAATTCCTTTCTAACCATTCGTTAACTTCTGTGACTTTCCTATACCTTTCCTGCAATTCCTTTCTTAGATAAAGCGAAGACACCCATTGTTGAAAGACGCTGCAGCTACTGCTTCTCCTTAATTGGAAGAGGTGTATCTCATAGATACAAGCTGACAATTTGCTTAGATAATCTGACCAGCTGAATAGCAGAATCGTGTACAAAAGTTTGAGAAGAGGTCGTCGTTGAAGAAGAAGTTGAACGAAGAAACCGTGAAGAAGCCTGCAACTCTATCATTCTGCTTCTTCAAATCACTGTCAGTAAATGAACCAAAACAAATTTATTGAACCAGTCGATTTTTTCCGCGGATCACTGTCTAAAAATTCAAACGTAATCTAAAGATCCAACACAGAAGATGAATAATTTGATGGGCGCCGTCAAAAGTATGAATTGTATGAACTGTGGTCTGCAATGCATATCAATAATTTTCAAGGAACTGTGGCAACTAAGTTATACTAAGTTGGAGTTATTAATTAATGAATTAATTATCCTACCTTTTTTTTCTCTAAAGCTGATGCTTCCAGCACTAAGCAATTTCCGCGTATAATGTTGAATACCTTTCCTCCTTCCCTTCCATGTAACAGAACCTAACATTTTCCCGAGCCCCTTGCCTTCAAGAAAGCTGTTACGTAATTTCTGGATGGCCCCCAAGATATTGGTAGCGTTATTTAAATCACTCTGCGTCGTGTAAAAAACAGAAACAAATGTTCATAAGAAGAATGTAATTTTTGTTTTGTTTATCAAGTTATTAGTTTGGATTTCTTTCTTAGGGTTAAAACGGGGAAGATCCCTAAACAAAGGAGCTTCGTTTCCCCAGTCGAAAATTCAAAGTGCGCCACTGTCAAAAGAATAAGGGCGATAAATAAAATTGTGTCTAACTGTTGAAATATTATTTATTTACTTATACGTCAATGATATAATTGTTTTCTTGGTTTGAATTGACGAAAACGAAACACTGCTTTAAATCTAGTTTATAGTACATAATTATATAACTATTACTTCCTTCAAAAATTAAGAAGAGAGTTTTTATGAATATTTTTATTAGTACATTCCAATTGTGCATAGCATCACATGCGTTTAAAGTCAATGCATAAATTCTGAGAGAATACTTTTCTTTCTGTAGAAAATATTCTATATTGTGATAATATTGTAACGAAGTGACCATGAAATATTATCTGAAATATATGCAAGAGGCTTGTCCAGGCAAGAAAAGATTACGTTAGTGTGACCTGATAATGCCTTAATTCTGCCATCACAAACAAACTAGGGCGTTAATCTTCCTATAATCACTTCAGTGATAAAGACACAAGCTGAAACTACATAACCTACTGAGAACACGAAGAGAAGTCTCCAATCTAATTCAACAGATCCTCCGAATTTGTCTGAAAGAGGTGTTATAAAGTTCCCTTGTATCAGTTCTGGAAACCACTTTTTAAAAAATCCGGCGGCTTGCAACTTCATTATTAAATTATCAAATCGTTCAACATACGGTGACCCTGGTTCAAATTTCAAGCATCGCAATTCTGTGAACAAATTTTGTGCCATTAATTTCATCAACGGTTGACTGTCTTCATGTCTGTGTTTTCTAATCATCGCTCCTGCTCTTCTTCTCGCCACGAAACAGGAAACATTTTGATCTGTTTTCAACATATCAATACAATCTTCCGTCGGCATAATAAGAGCCTTGTCTAGGAATTTCTGAAACGAATCATCGATCATGCTCTTCACGCCAATTTGAAAAGTTACACTAGACACAGATGGTGTCAGATTTGTGCGAATCATGTCATTAATTCCAGAAATTTTTCGCTCTGTTCGGATGTTCAAGGTTACTTCTGCTAATGCCATATAAATCCAGGATGAATAGGCGATGCAGGCTAGAAGAATAGAGACAAAGAGAATCCTTTCCGAGGTTTTTTGAGGATCTTGCGGTACAGGAGAGCCGAGTACTACTTGGGTAATGTGGATGAATTTCCAGAAGCGCCTATCGAACTTCAGTGATCGAGAAACAATCCAAACCGATATCAAAAGACCTATTAGGAAGATGCCAGCTACAATAAAGTTCTCTGTTAAGGAAGTTGTATTGCTCGATAATATTGGCACCAATGCAGTTCCTTCAGTAAATCCAGTAAATGTACTTCGTTCCAGAACTATTTCGCGAGGATCCCACATGTTTGTTTCGATTCCTATAAACTGAAGTTCGTGGCGAGTAAGCTGGTCCAATAATCTCGTTCTGTTCAGATTTCCAGATTCATGTAGTACATTTATCAGTTTAAAGTTGAGTTTCCTTGATAAAGCTTTCAGAAGTTCTGACCTAGGTCCTTCAACTTTCAGAGAGTATGTAGCATCCTGTGTTACCTTAATGAAAGGAAGAAGTTCATACACTCCTGCTTTGAGTTGATAACCGTTCATGTTGTGAAGTTTTGGTGGAAAGAATTTAGTTCTCATTGAAAACTTTTCCTTGGTGTAGATTTCAGTGAAGGGGTTCCAATGATGCAAATAAGGAATTTCTTTTTGCTCTCTGAAAAAATGGTTGGACGATTCGAAAATCGCAACTTCAAGGACACTAACATCCAAAATTTGCTGAGACCACATCCTGCGAAGTAGATTTTCGTAAGTGAATCCTTTGCTGACTGATAAGTGTAAAATTAAAATCTTGGGTCGAATTCGTACTCCTACTGATCGAATGACAAGATTCATCTTTTCCATCAAGTCGGATTTTATAATCGAAGGTTTTTCGTATTCTTCAGACGTCTTGATTGCAACAAATAATGTGGTTGCTTGTGGTTTCAGAAAGGCTGAAAATACTCTTAGATCTGGAAGGATAAATTCGCTCGAATTCTGTAGATTCACGGTAATTAGAGGAGCTTCTCTTCCAATCGTGAGAATTATATCATCAATTTGATTTTTAAATCTGGATCGATTTTCTAAACAAATATACATTATCTGATAGGGCTGTACTTCAGAAATATATTTCGATAAACTCCTTAACCAGAATGTCTCCTTTGTATTTATGAGAGGAATGCACATGGTGATGATAATGCAGATGCATAACAATTTTAACATTGTAACCAGATTTTTGATACAGTGTTTGAAAAATTATCACTCGTGAAAAAAATTTAAAGCTTTGAGACTTGCTTGTTTGAATTCTTTGACGATTCTTTGGCGATTGATTCTTTGGCGATGCAAACTTCGGTTTTTGCAGAATATCTACATGGATCGATTATTAGTGAGCAATCATCGAACATAAAACAATGGAAGTCGTGGTTAGATTAGAAGATATGTGATTTCGCTCTAGAAATTTAATTATACTTAATGAAACTTGACAAGGGCTTAAAGATTCTTAGTGTTCAAATATTATTATTTAATTTTCTGAGGGAAATTATTCATTATTTTGTTCGACACATATATGGATATCGATACACGTATACTTTAACATTTCTTTATCCTTTCTCCATCTATTTTCAGCTAATATAGGATGAAATATGTTTCGAGGTCAATTCTAATTTTACCTACAATTGGTCAACGGGAAAATGTGCTTTTTTAAAAATCAATACGAATAGCCAAAAGGAAAATAGAATTAAATAAACTGAGTTTGGTTGGGGATTTCTAAAACATTCTAATCTGCTGCACTTAGGCTTCTTTAGATGCAAAGATATAGAAAAAATTTAAGTTTTATTATTGTGTAATTTATTATGACCTGTTTGAATAAGCGACGCAGGCTAGAAGAATAGAGGCAAAGAGAATCCTTTCCGAAGTTTTTTGAGGATCTTGCGGTACAGAAGAGCCGAGTACTAATTGGGTAATGTGTAAAATTGCGTAAAATAAATCGAAATCAAAAGACATATTGAGAAGATACCTGCTACAATAAAGATCTCTGTTCAGGAAGTTGTATTGATCGATAATATTGGCACTAATACAGATCAACCAGTGAATCCAGTAAATGTGCTTAATTTTAAATTTACAAATAAGATATCATTCAATTCCTTAAATGATAAAAAATAAGTAAACTCCTCAGTTTCTAATATCTGCAGATACTAACTTTGAACATCTAGATTGCTGTCCTATAGTTAAACATAAAATATGTTAACCGTGAACATCTAGATGTCACGTTTAAACATCCATTTTTCTCCGTGTATTCGTTTGTCCCCACTGGCAATTATGGCGCGAATGCTAAAAAATAGAATATCTTCTAAATTTTAGCCAAATCGGATACACATGGTACCTTAAAAGAGGCTGTATAAGTTAAACATCTTGCGATAACAAATTTGATTTTATATGATTAAAAATAGGTGAAAAAATTGGAGAAAATTGAGTTTTTTAAAAATTGCTCCTTTCTGGTGACTCCTAATGTTCAGGCATGCTGGAAAATAATTGAAGAGCATAACATTAACTGCAAAACTGAAACAATCAAAGATTATACGTCCAATAGCTTAGGAGATAGTAAAACCCTCATTTTTACATTCGCATCCTAATGAGAAGGTATTGGTTTTATGTAAAATTTGACTTAGTCGGTTTTCATCAAATCTCCACGTTTTGAGATCCCCTGAGTCAGAAAAAACGATTTTTACGAAGGTGTCTGTCTGTTCGTCTGTCTGTCTGTCTGTAGTATCGTGCAGGCACGATTACTTTCGAAAGATTGATCAGATTGAATTGTGCTTTGGGACACTTTTTTGAGGCCTACAAAGAAAGAACGAGTTCGCTTACCAGCTATTTTGGATAAAAATTCAAAAAGTGAGCACATTTTGAAAATTTTTGAGACCACTTTTTTGGAAGATTTGAAAATTCTATGTACGCTCATTGGTATTACTCAAAAAGACGAACAAAATATCCTCATGACTTTTGTTTATAAAAAAAAAATTGCCAGAGTTATATCATTTTCAAAATTCCAAAAAACAAACGAAAATGAACATTTTAAGCCAAAAAACGCACGATATGAAAAAAATTCAAGAGGAGAAAAACGTTGCTTTTTGAATACCCTGCAATATTTTCATAACGACTTTTCAAATTGTTTGAAAAATCAAAAATTCAAATTTTGATTGCACAAAAAAATAATGAAAAATCATAAATTCCATTTTGCTGTCAAACTATGCAAGATACGACAAAAGATGAATTGACCAAAATAGTGTAACTAAAAAAGATCTACAAATTTATTATTATTCACTTTTTGATATGACGCGTAGTTTTGGTTTTATTCGTAAAAAACAGCATTGAAAATAGAAAACTTGAATTTTTAGACGAATAGCACAAGCTACGAAAAAAATGATGAAGACAAAATTTGTTCATTCAAAAAAGAGCTACAAATTTGTTAGTGATTATGTTTTGATAGGATGCGTAGTTATTGTTTTATTTGTGAAAATAACATTGACAGAAAAAAAATCAAATTTTTGGAAAAACGATGCAAGGTACCTTAAGTAAATAAAGTTCCTTTTCAGTCTGAAATAAAAACAAATTTAACAATCACTTCATATGTAGAGTTTTTATTAATTTTATAATATTTGCAAATAAATTTTTTCTTTTCATCGAAGTCTTACAGGAAGTTCAAAAATCTAGCGGAACCCAGCGTAATGTCTCAAAAGGTGGAGATTTGATGAAAACCGACTAAGTCAAATTTGACATAAAACCAATACCTGCTCATTAGGATGAGAATGTAAAAATACAGTTCTCAAGCTCTAATAAGACTGCAGTTATGGCCTTCTAAATAAGACCTTCTTTTATGGAACTTTTATACACATTAAGTTTCTTTTGAAGCTTCTTATTTCGGCTTCATCCAGCGTGAAAAAATGTACTTGAAAGAATAAAAATATATACTGCTTTCTGACAAAAGAAATAAATCAATATTTTAGCTTTAGTATTACGTGCGCTCTTGTCTCTATTTTTTCTTTGCTAAATATTCTCAAAAGAATTTTATTTTATCTGACCTTTTTAAATCTTGTTCTATTTTATCAAATGCAGATCGCCTTTTGTTTTTGATCTATGCGGTTAAGATTTTGCAGTGCTGACAGGCAGATTTGAAAATGTCAAAAGATAAAACAAGAACGCACGCTGAAAATCGTCGTCGAATTTGCTCATTATCTTTCGGAAAAACGAAGAAAACTACCTTGAAAAGAGACGTATACCGTGTTATTAAAGATGATACAGAAAAAAGTGTAAGACTACCCGACTTTTCTGAACATCGTGTTCTGAAAATTTCGGAAAGTGTAATATTATGCCCAAGCGAGAGAGCATATTGTCAGATATCACGAATAAAGAAATCTCAGGCAAATTATTAAAACTGATGAATTAATTCCTTTCTAACCATTAGTTAACTGCTGCGACTTTCCTATGGCTTTCCTGCAATTCTATTCTTAGATAAAGCGAAGACACCCATTGCTGAAAGACGCTACAGCTACTGCTTCTCCTTAATTGGAAAAGGTATATCTCATAGATGCAATCTGACAATTTGCTTAGATAATCTGACCAGCTGAAAAGTAGAATCGGGTCTAAAAGTTTGGAAAGAAGTCGTCTCGTCGCTGTTGAAAAAGAAGTTGAACGAAGAAACCGTGAAGAAGCCTGCAACTCTATCATTCTGTCTCTTAAAATCACTGTCAATAACGGAAACACAAAAAATTTATTGAACCAGTCAATTTTTTCTGCGGATGACTACCTAAAAGTTCAAACCTAATCTAAAGCAGAAGCTTTCAACTAATAGTCATTGAGTCGATAGATAATTTGGCTCGAAGGAGTTCGATTTTGTGAATGTGAAAGCTGAAAATGTATCTGAAGCAGCTCAAACGGTTGCCTATTGTACATACCTACATGGCTTGATCCAACCCGTCCAAGAAAAGCTAAAAGTTTCTAAAGTTCACTTAAAGTTTGGAATCGACTGTCAGGAAGACTTCTTGAAAGTATGCCTGTCTATTCAATCCAACACAGAAGATGAATAATTTGATGGGCGCCGTCAAAAATATGAATAAGGAGTTTCGGCTAAGCAATTCAAGGAATCTGACACCAATAAATTCCTCGTTCTCGCATTGAAACAATTTTCCCAGGAAAATTACGCAACTGTGGTCTGCAATGCATATCAATAATTGTCCAGGAATTGTGGCAACTGTCTTGAAACTGGCTAATATTACGGTGGGCATGATGTTCCATAGTAGCACTTTTACGTGCACGTGGTGTTATGGAAAGAAAGACTAGCTCAACGAACGTAGAATATTCAGAACGGCAGGCAACACACTTAAGATACAAGTGAACTGGCGTGAGGCAGGAGCTGTAAAAGCAGATGCAAAAAACTATACAATTTGTATCAATCCTCCTGTTTTCAACACTTATGAAGGAAAAACTTTTCTGCAGATACTACCTCCACCAGAATCACATTTGATGCTAGGTGTAGTGAATACTCTATTTACGAATTTATTAGCCGAATTCCAAGATTCATTTTGGTCTAAAAATGATCGTGAGGTATCACAGTAATGAGAACAGAAAGAAACCAGAAGATGCAAGACCTTTTTGGGTTGAGTTCCGTCGAAGCCCATCGTATTCCATTTAAAAAAATGAACTTCAAAATCGGTGAAGAAATACAGCGTCTGGAACTTTTTGAACCCCAATATCTCATTTCTGCCTCGGGACCCTCAGGTACCAACTAACTTGGAGTTATTAATGAATTTTCCTACATCTTCTTCCTCTAAAGCTGTTGCTTTCAGCGCACAGCAGTTCCCATGTAAAGTGTTGAATACCTTCCCCCCTTCCCTTCCATGTAACAGATCCCAACATTTTCCCGAACCCCTTTCCCCTTCCCCTAAGGAAAGCTGTGACGTAATTTCTGGATGGCCCCTAAGATATTGCCAGCATTATTTAAATCACTTTGCGTGGTGTAAAAAAACAGAAACAAATGTTCATAAGAAGAATGTAATTTTTGTTTTGTTTATCAAGTTATTAGTTTGGATTTCTTTCTTAGGGTTAGAATGGGGAAGTTCCCTAAATAAACGAACTTCGTTTCCCCAGTCGAAAATTCAAAGTGCGCCACTGTCAAAAGAATAAGGGCGATAAATAAAATTGTGTCTAACTGTTGCAATATTATTTATTTATTGATGCGTCAAATATATAATTGTTTTCTTTGTTTGAATTGAAGAAGACGAAACGTTGCTTAAAAATCTAGTTTACAGTACATAATTAGATAACCATTACTTACCTAAAAAATTAAGAAAAGACTTTTTCTTCATCCCCTAGCCGAAAGTACGTCTTTCCGGACGCATTTCTGTCCGGGAACAGTGGCTTTTGCGGCCTGCTAGAGTTAACACGATATTTGATTGGCTGCGAGATTTTTGTGGCTCGCTGACGTAGCAACCTGACATAGCAACGCTCAGTATTGTGTTATTGTGTACTTAGCCTCTGAAAAATATTTATCTTGACAGGTGAATGGAAAAAAAAGACCGTCGGTGTGTTCAACCTCAAAACCGATCGATTAGTGTCTTTGCGATTTTTGTGTATAAAAAGACGGCACAAGACCTCAAAAATGCTTCTTCCTTGTCTGGCGGACGAGGAAGAAGTATTAAGAAAAAATATGTGTTTTTAATACCCGCCCCGACCAGCAAAACCTCGGCTACGCCTCGGCTTTGCAAAAGTCGGGCGGGCAACCGAATCCCATGCATCCGCTCAGCTGACCCGAGAGCAGCAGCGGCGCTACGCGAGGTGGCGCGCGTGCTGATACAGGCCACAAAAGAAAAAGCATCCGAGCTAGCAGCCGACAACGAATTTTATTAATTAACATTAATTATTAAACGTACTTTCGGCTGGGGATGAAGAAAAATAGTATACGACACACGGCCAGAAATATTGGATGCCCTGGTGTGCGTGATATGAGGCCTCGGCTTCGCCTCGGCCTTCATATCACACACACCCGGAAATCCAACTTTCTGGCCTTGGGTCGTAATATACTATTTATGAATATTTTTATTAGTACATTCAAAATGTTCATAGTATCACAAGTGCTTGAAATTCATTGCATAAATTCTTAGAGAATACTTTTCTTTCTGTAGAAAATATTCAATATTGTGGTAACATTGTAACGAAGTAAATATGAAATATTATCAAAAATATATGCGAGAGGCTTGTCCAAGCAAGACAATAATACGTAAGTGTGGCCTGAAAATGCCCTAATTCTGATTTAACAAACAAACTAGGGCGTGAATTTTCCTATAATCACTTCAATGATAAAAACACAAGCTGAAACTATATAACCTACTGAGAACACGAAGAGAAGTGTCCAATCTAATTCAACAGATCCTTTGAATTTTTCTGAAAGAGTTGTTATAAAGTTCCCTTGCGTCAGTTCTGGAAACCACTTATTATAAAATCCGGCGGCTTGGAACTTCATTATTAAATTATCAAATCGTTCAACATACGGTTACCCCGGTCCAAATGTCAAGCATCGCAATTCTGTGAACAAATCTTGTGCCATTACTTTCATCAACGGTTGACTGTATTCATTTCTGTGTTTTCTAACCATTGCTGCCCCTCTTCTTCTCGCCACGAAACAGGAGACATTATTATATGTTTTCAGCATCTCAATACAATCTTCCGTCGGCATAATAAGAATCTTGTCCAGGTATTTTTGTAGCGATTCATCGACCATGTTCCTCACGGCAACGTACACAGGTGCATTAGACATAGATGGTGTTAGATTTGAACGCATCATGTCATTAATTCCAGAAATTTTTCGCTCTGTTCGGATGTTCAAGGTCACTTCCGCTAATGCCATATAAATCCAGGATGAATAGGCGATGCAGGCTAGAAGAATAGAGGCAAAGAGAATCCTTTCCGACGTTTTTTGAGGATCTTGCGGTACAGGAGAGCCGAGTACTACTTGCGTAATGTGGATGAATTTCCAGAAGCGTCTATTGAACATCAGTGAGCGAGAAATAAGCCAAACCGATATCAAAAGACATACTAAGAAAATACCTGCTACAATGAAGTTTGTCGTTAAGGAAACTGTATTGCTCGTCAATATTGGCACCAATGCAGTTCCTCCAGTAAATCCAGTAAATGTACTTTGTTCCAGAATTATTTCGCGACGACCCAACATGTTTGTTTCGATTCCTATAAACTGGAGTTCGTGGCGAGTAAGCTGGTCCAATAATCTCGTTCCGGTCAGATTTCCAGATTCATGTAGTACATTCATCAGTTTGAAGTTGAGTTTCCTTGATAAAGCTTTCAGAAGTTCTGCCCTAGGTCCTTCAGCTTTCAGTGGGTTCCGTGTTATTTTAATGAAAGGAAGAAGTTGATAGACTCCCGCTTTCAGTTGATAACCGTTCATGTTGTGAAGTTTTTGAGGAAAGAATTTAGTTTTGGATGAAAACTTCTTGTTGGCGTAGATTTCAGTGAAGGGATTCCAGTGATGCAAAGAAGATATTTCTTGTCGAACTTCGAAAAACCGATTGGATGATTCCGAAATCACAACTTCAAGGATACTAACGTCTAAAAATCGCTGTGACCACATTCTGCGAAGTAGTATTTCATAAGTGAATCCTTTGCTGACTGATAAGCGTAAAATTAAAATCTTGGGTCGAATTCGTACTCCTAATGATCGAATGACAAGATTCATATTTTTCATCAAGTCGGATTTTATAATCGAAGGTTTTTCGTATTCTACAGAAGTCTTGATCGCAACAAATAATGTGGTTGCTCGTGGTTTCGGAAAGGCTGAAAGTACTTTTAGATCTGGAAGGATGAATTCGTTGGAATTTTGCAGATTCACTGTGATCAGAGGAGTTTCTTTTCTAATCGTGCGAATCAGATCATCAATTAGGTTTTAAAATCTAGATCGATTTTCTAGACAAAAAGACATTATCTGATAGGGCTGTACTTCAGAAATATATTTCGATAACCTCCTTAACCAGAATGTCTCCTCTGTATTTATGAGAGGAATGCACATGGTGATGATAATGCAGATGCAGAACAGTTTTAACATTGTAACCTGATTTTTGATACAGTGTTTGAAAAATTATCACTCCTGAAAAAAATGTAAAGCTTTGAGACTTGCTTGTTTGAATGCTTTGACATCAATATTCCTTTGGCGATGCAAACTTCGGTTTTTGCAGAATATCAACATGGGTCGATTATTAGTCAGTAATCATCGAACATAAAAAAATGGTAGTCGTGGTTAGATTAGAAGATATGCGATTTCTCTCTACAAATTTGATTATAGTTTATGAAAATTGACAAGGGCTTAGTGTTCAGATTTTAATATTTAATTTCTGGAGGGAAATTATTCATGATTTTGTTCGTCACATATGCATATCGATACACGTATACTTGAATATTTCATTATCCTCTCTTCATCTGTTTTCAGCTACTATAGGATGAAATATTTTTCAAGGTCAATTCCAATTTTACCTACAATTATTACATGGGAAAATGTTCGTTTTTTTTTTAAATCAATACGAATAGCCAAAAGGAAAATCGAAAACTAAGTTTGGTTGGGGATTTCTAAAACATCCTAAACTGCCGCACTTACTAGTGGGCTTCGGTAGATGCAAAGATGTAGAAAAAATTGAAGGTTTATTATTGTGTGATTTATTATGACCTGTTTGTAGATTAAAAATGATTTGGTAACGAGATGCAGGCTACGGAGGAAATTAAATATCTTTATTTTATGTAGAAATTGATTTTTGCATTGTCATAAAGTGACACCTCCCTTTTTTTGCAAAAATATCTCTAAATTGTCTGCTTCAACATATTTTTTTCCAAATTAGTGAGAGTGTTATATAAAAGTTAAAAAAATTTCACCTGTTTTTTGGTCAGAATTTTTTTTCGATCTTTTTTTAATTGTCTTATTGGTTTTTACAACATAGATTTCCTTTACCAAAATCGGTTTAGCCGTTTTCGAAATAAAGTATTTTTTTAATTTTCTTAACCCACTTCACAACTGAAAAAAAAGCGAATTCAAGGTTAATGCTGTGAGAAATTTTATGTCACATAGGCTCCAACTGAAGGCTTTAATTTGGGATCACTTGGTTCTGATACAGCTGCAATGTTTATAATTATGATCATCTTCCTAAAAGCGCTTTTTGCTTATTATCTTCTACTGATTTTTGACAATAAAAACAATAATCTAAGATTTGGGCCCTTAGTAGACAAAAATAATGCCGTGAGCTGCTGTCTATGTAACATAAAGTTTGCAAAACATTAACCTTGTGATCGCATTTTTTAAATTTATGGAGTGGGGAAAATCGTACAAAAATTCCCACCAAAAAATAAGTGAAACCTTTTTTTTAATCTAAAAAAAAAATTACCCATGACGCACTACTCCGATTAATTTTGAAAAAGCATGTTGAATCATGCTGTAATGAAGTTGTTCGTTAAGGAAGTGGTGTTGCTCAATAAAATTGGTACCAATGCTGTCCCTTTACCATATACAGTAAATGTTCTTTGCTCCAGAGTTATGATGAGTTTTTATTTTTTATTTGAAAGATTTTGAATTACAAATATTAAACATAACCTCAACTTGACTACATGTATCATCTGGTCGATACTTGATACTCTTGATCTGTTTTTTGTTTATGTATTAACATTCAAGTTTAATTTTAAATTTACAAATAAGGCATCAATTGATTCCTTAAATGAAAAAAAATAATTAAACTCCTCAATTATTTACAGCCGCTATTTGACATAATCATCATGTGATATTTTGGATATTTCGGTTGAAAATCTTTGATGTTTCAGAGGGTCTCCAAAATTTCAGCCAAATCGGATACATATGATGAAAATATTGCCTGGAACTTTTTGAACTCCAATATCTCATTTCTGCCTTAGGACCCTCGGGTACCAATTAGGTTGGTGTTATTAATTAACAAATTAATCTTCCTAACTTTTAATTCTCTAAAGCTGATGCTTTCAGCGCAAAGTAATTTTTCATTCAAATGCTGAATACCCCCCCCCCCTTTCTTCCATGTGACATATCCTAACATTTCCCTGAACCCCCTCCCCCAATTAAAAAAAGCTGTTACGTAATTTCTGGATGGTCCCTAAGAGATTAGCAGCGTTATTTAAATCGCTCTACATCGTGTGAAAAAGGTTAACAAATGTTCACAAGAAGAATGTAAATTTTATGTTTATTTGTCAAGTTATTAGTTCGAGTTCCTTTGCCAGGGTGGGAATGGCGTCGTCCCTTAAAAAGTGGAGCTTCGCACACCCCCTTTAAAAATTCAATGTACGCCACTGTGGAAAGGATAAGAGCGAGAAATAAGATTGTGGCTAATTGTTGTAATATTATTCATTTATTTATTCATACTTCGTTGACATAATAGTTTTCTTGGTTTGAATTGAAGAAGACGAAACGCTGTTTTACATCTAGTGTACAGTAAATAATTAGATAACAATTACTTCCTTCGAATATTTTTTATTGGTATATTCCATATGCTCATAGTATCAGAATTGCTTGTAATATTGTGACGAAGTTTCGTTGGAACATTCCAGGCAAGAAAAGATTACGTTAGTGTGACCTGAAAATGCCCTAATTCCGATTTTACAAACAAACTAGGGCGTGCATTTTCCTATAATCACTTCAGAGATGAAGAGACAAGCTGAAACTACATACCCTACCAATAAAACGAAGAGAAGTGTCCAATCTACTCCAACAGATCCTTCGAATTTGTGTGAAAGAGGCGTTATCAAGTTCCCTTGTGTCAGTTCTGGAAACCATTTATTATAAAATCCGGCGGCTTGGAACTTCATTATTAGATTGTCAAATCGTTCAACATACGGTGATCCTGGTTCAAATTTCAAGCATCGCATTTCTGTGAACAAATCTTGTGCCAATATTTTCATCAACGGTTGACTGTATTCATTTCTGTGTTTCCTAATCGTCGCTGCCGCTCTTCTTCTCGCCACGAAACAGGAAACATTTTTGTCTGTTTTCAACATCTCGATACAATCTTCCGTCGGCATAATGAGAGTCCTGTCCAGGAATTTCTGTAACGAATCATCGACCATGTTCCTCACGGCAATGTACAAAGGTACATTAGGCATAGATGGTGTTAGATTTAAACGCATCATGTCATTAATTCCAGAAATTTTTAGCTCTGTTCGGATGTTCAAGGTTACTTCTGCTAATGCCATATAAAGCCAGGATGAATAAGCGATGCAGGCTAGAAGAATAGAGGCAAAGAGAATCCTTTCCGAGGTTTTTTGAGGATCTTGCGGTGCAGGAGAGCCGACTACTACTTGCGTAATGTAGATGAATTTCCAGAAGCGCCTATCGAACTTCAGTGAGCGAGAAACAATCCAAATCGATATCAAAAGACATACTAAAAAGATACCTGCTACAATGAAGTTTGTCGTTAAGGAAGTTGTATTGCTCGATAACATTGGCACCAATGCTGTTCCTCCAGTAAATCCAGTAAATGTGCTTCGTTCCAGAGTTTGTCCGCTACGATCCCACATGCTTGTCTCGAATCCTATGAAGTGAAGTTCATGATGAGTTAGCTGGTCCAATAATTCCTGTTCGATGGCATTTCCAGCTTCAATTAGTACGTTTATCAGTTCAAAGTTGATTTTCCTTGATAAAGCTTTCAGGAATTCCGTCCTAGGTCCTTGAACTTTTAGAGGGTATGTGGCATTCTGTGTTATCTTAACGAAAGGAAGATATTCATAGACTCCTGAATTCAGTTGATAACCGTTCATGTTCTGAAGTTTTTGAGGAAAGAGTTCAGTTCTGATTGAAAAATTCTTCTTGGTGTAGATTTCATTGAAGGGATTCCAGTGATGCAAGGAAGGAATTTCTTGTCGCATTTCGAAAAACTGATTGGATGATGCTAAAATCACAACTTCAAGGACACTAACGTCCAAAAATTGTTGAGACCACACCCGGCGGAATAGATTTTCGTAACTGAATCCTTTGTTGACTGATACGTGTAAAATTAGAATCTTGGGCCGAATTCGTATTTCCGATATACGGATCACGAAATTCATCTGGGCGATCAAGTTGGATCTTATGATCGAAGCTTTTTCGTATTCTTCAGACATCTTGGTTACAAAGAATAGTGTGGTCGCTCGTGGATTTTGAAAGGCTGGAAATACCTTTAAATCTGGAAGGATGAATTCGTTGGAATTTTGTAGATTCACTGTGATCAGAGGAGTTTCTTTTCTAATCGTGCGAATCAGATCATCAATTCGGTTTTGAAATCTAGATCGATTTTCTAGGCAAAAAGACATTATCTGATAGGGCTGTACTTCAGAAATATATTTCGATAAACTCCTTAACCACAATGTCTCCTTTGTATTTATGAGAGGAATGCACATGGTGATGATAATGCAGATGCAGAACAATTTTAACATTTAAAATGATTTTTGGTACAGTGTTTTAAGAATTATCACGCGTGAAAAAAATTCAATGTTTTAAGACTTGCTTGTTTGAATTCTTTGACATCAGTATTCCCTTGGCGATGCAAACTTTGGTTTTTGCAGAATATCTACATGGATCGATTTTTAGTCAGCAATCATCGAACATAAAAAAATGGAAGGCGTAGTTAGATTAGAAGATATGTGATCTCTCTCTACAATTTTAATTATAGTTTATGAAACTTGACGAGGACTTAAAGATTCTTAGTGTTCAGATTTTAATATTTAATTTCTGGAGGGAAATTATTCATGATTTTGTTCGACACATATATGCATATCGATACACGTATACTTTAACATTTCTTTATCCTTTCTCCATCTGTTCTCAGCTAATATAGGATGAAATATGTTTCGAGGTCAATTCTAATTTTACCTACAATTGGTCAACGGGAAAATGTGCTTTTTTAAAAATCAATACGAATAGCCAAAAGGAAAATAGAATTAAATAAACTGAGTTTGGTTGGGGATTTCTAAAACATCCTAATCTGCTGCACTTAGGCTTCTTTAGATGCAAAGATATAGAAAAAATTGAAGGTTTATTATTGTGTGATTTATTATGACCTGTTTGTTGATTAAAAATGATTTGTTGATGAGATGTATGCTACGAAGGAAATATAATATCTTGATTCTATGTAGAAATTGATTTTTGCATTGTCATAAAGTGACACTTCCATTTTTTGCAAAAATATCCTCAAATTGTCTACTCGAACATATTTTTCCCCAAATTAGTGGGAGTGGTACATCAAAGTTAAAAAAATTTTACCTGTTCTTCATCTTGCTCAAAGCACTTTTTGCTTATTATCTTCTACGGATTTTTACATTCTCATCAAGGTTTTTCGTATTCTTCAGACGTCTTAGTTACAAAAAATAGTGTGGTTGCTTGTGGATTGATGTCTTTTTTCTAATCGTGAGAATCAGATCATCAATTCGACTTTGGAATCTAGATCGATTTTCTACACACAAAGACATTATCTGATAGTTCTCTATTTCTGAAAAATATTTCGATAAACTCTTTAACCAGAATATCTATATATTGCATTACTGAGAGGAATCCACAGGATGGTGATAGTGCAAATGCAGAAACATTTTAACATTGTTACCTGATTTCCGGAACACTTTTTAAAGAATTATCATTTGTTAGAGAAATGCAGAAAATTAAGACGTGCTTGTTTAAATTCTTTGGCATAAATAGTCCCTTGGCCATGTAAACTTTGGTTTTTGTCTAGATGGATCGATTATCAGTCAGTTGTTATCAAACATAAAAAAATTAAAGTTGTAGTTGGATTGGAAGATATGCGTTTTCTCTCTACAATTGTCATTATAATTTAATACACTTGGTAAGGACTCAACGATTCTTAGTGTGCAGATATAAATATTTTATGATTGGTGAAAAATTATTAATCATTTTGTTTGACACATATATACATATCGATACGTGTGTACTTTAACATTTCTTTATCATTTTCCCATCTCTTTTCAATTACTAGGATTCAATATGTTTTTCACTAGGATCTAATCTTACTTACAATAATTACACTGGGCAAATTTTGTTGGGTTTTCAATCAATAATAAGAGCCTAGAAGAAAATTGAACAAAAAAAAGAGAAGTTTGGGTTCGGGCTTCTTACAATATCCTAATCTGCTTCTCTTAGGCTTAGTTAGATGCAAAGATATAGAGAAAATTGAAGGTTGCACATTGTGTGAAGTATTGTGACCTTTGCTATCCTAACCTACACTTATCGCTACTTAGGCTCGTGTTTATCTCGGCACTTATCACCTCTAATAATAAACAGAATTATACAGCTAACTGACAATAAAATTTTTTTTTTTAGAAAAATGGTAAGTGCTAAATTTTTACTACCGCCTGAAATTTTTGAAACCTTGCACTTTTCTCGACACTTGTGTCATTAGTTTTAAAACATATATTTTGTATATTAAAATTGATTGAGTTGTTTTCGAGAAAAACAATAACTTTTGTTATTATAATAATTGGGACTTGATTGATGCGGGGCAGATTTTTTCTGCTTAGCCGGAAAGACCCTTCGTTTGAAATTTGTGTGAAGGATTTCTTTTTGTAAGGAACACTTTTATCATGGATCGAACGGATTAAGGTCGAGAAATAAGAATGTGGCTATGGGTTGAAATATCAGTTATTTATTATTTACTCATCAATATAATTGTCTTTTTGGTTTAAATTCAAAATTGAAACTCGTTTGTGAAGAAGACGCAACATTTACATTTTTTTTAGATTTTACAGAAAATCTTATATGACTAGAGTACTTTGTATATGATTTACAGACGTTCCTCTAATTATAGCAAAAACATTCCACTAAATTCAGTATGATTGACATTTTTTTTAACTTACATAAAATTCTTTAAAATTAAAAGATTATTTTTCTCAATAACAAAATGTGATTCATCGCATGTGACATAATCCGACACCCTACTCTTAGGATTTTTTCAATATTTAAAAAATATACATTTTCAAGGTATTTCCGGATGAACTATTCATCAAGGTAGAATTAAATTTGACTATTTGAATTTGATTCGAATTTTCTGTAAGATTTTGTTTACCACATTTTTTAGACTTATTTGTCACATAAATATATTGAATTATTTTATTTTTATTTTGAAATTTTATAATTTTGTTTTCGTAGTTCAAGGGTAAGAAAAATGTAACATTTAGGTGCATGATGAAAATCAGAAAAATTTAAGATCTATAATGTCAAATTTTATTTGATCAAGCCAGACATTCAATGGAAAATAAGATTACTTGAATCAGAATTGCAAGAAATTTTTCTTGTAACAAAAATGATTTTTTTATTTGAAACCCATAATTTCTTGAGGCAAGAAAAATTTTGTTCAATCGAAACAATATTTTATTGGACGAATTCAGTACTACATTTCTTTAATTCAAGTAATCATTTTTCTCAGTGCATTTAAAAGTATTTCACTTCAGATTTGACATCAGAAAAAGTAATTAATTAACAAAAGTTAAATAAGAGTAGAAAATTGTAGTTTTACAATAAATTAAAAATTAGAATGTTTGACTTGATACGTGATCCCGAATCAGATCATTATGATCTCCAAAAGCGACCATTCATTCCGACCGGTGAAAAAACTATTGATTTCGGTATCATTTTTGTTGCATATCAAAATGATATTGATTTCAGTATCGTTTTGAAAATTATTTTTTAGTGTGCCATGTTAATCATATAAGAAACATCATGTGCCTGAAACGATCAGTAAGTTTATCCGATTTGACTAAAATTTGGCGGACATTCTGTTTTGAGCATTTGTACCTGAATCGCGAGTAGAAGCAAACGATTTTCCCCAAAAAAAAGAAAAGAAAATAGGGACCACCCTAATCAGCAGTGCTTGAAATTCATGAAATAAATTCGTTGTCAAATGTTACATTTTTGTATGTCTCCTTTAGAGAATACTATTTTCCGTGAAAATTAGTTAATATTGTGGTAATATTCTGATAAAGATTCGCTGCAATGTTATTTTTAATAAATGTGGAAGACTTGTCTGGACGCCGAGAAAATAATTTGCTCATACTATCAAACTAGGACGCGAATTTTCCTATAATCACTTCTGCGATAAAAACACAAAATGAAACCACATATCCTATTAAGAACACGGAGAGAAGTGTCCAATCTACTTCAATAGATCCTTCGAATTTTCCTGAAAGAGGAGTCATGAAGTGCCAATTGCTCAAAAATGTAAACCATTTATTATAGATTCCAGAAGCTTGGAACTTCATTATTAAATCATCAAATCGTTCAGCATATGGTGACCCAGGTTCAAATTTCAAGCATCGCATGTCTGTAAACAAATCTTCTGCCATTATTGTCATCGAGGGTTGATTGTATTCAATTCTGTGCTTTCTAATGAACCCTTCCCCTATTTTTCTCGATACGAAACAGGAAACATTTTTGTGTTCTTTTAACATCTGAATACAATCTTCCGTCTGCATAATAACAGTCCTGTCCAGGAATTTCTGAAACGAATCATCGACCATGTTCCTCACAGCAAAGTACACAGGTACATTAGACATAGATGGTGTTAGATTTAAACGCATCAAGTCATTAATTCCAGAAATTTGTATCTCTGTTCGGCTCGTCAAAGTGACTTCCGCCAATGCGATATAAAGCCAGGACGAATAAGCCATGCATGCTAGAAGAATCGAGGAAAATAGAATCCTTTCCGAGGTTTTTTGAGGATCTTGTGGCACAGGAGAGCCAAGTACTAGCTGCGTAATGTAGATGAATTTCCAAAAGCGCTTATCGAACTTCAGTGAGAGAGAAACAATCCAAACCGAAATCAAAAGACATACTATGAAGATACCTGATGCAATGAAGTTGTTCGTTAAGGAAGTGGTGTTGCTGGATAAAATCGGCACCAATGCTGTTCCTTTAGAGAATCCAGTTAATGTACTTTTTTCCAGAGTTTTTTCACGACGATCCCACATGTTTGTTTCGATTCCTATAAACTGAAGTTCGTGGCGAGTTAGCTGCTCAATTAATCTCCCTTCTGTCAGATTGCCAGATTCATGTAGTACATTTATCAGTTTAAAGTTGATTTTCCTTGATATAGCTTTCAGAACTTCTGCCCTAGGTCCTTCAACTTTCAGAGAGTATGTAGCATCCTGTGTTATCTTAATGAAAGGAAGAAGTTCATACACTCCTGCTTTGAGTTGATAACCGTTCATGTTGTGAAGTTTTGGTGGAAAGAATTTAGTTCTGATTGAAAACTTTTTCTTGGTGGACATTTCAGTGAAGGGGTTCCAGTGATGCAAATAAGGAATTTCTTTTTGCTCTCTGAGAAACTGGTTGGACGATTCGAAAATCACAACTTCAAGGACACTAACATCTAAAAATTGCTGAGACCACAGCCTGCGGAGTAGATTTTCGTAAGTGAATCCTTTGCTGACTGATAAGTGTAAAATTAGAATCTTGGGTCGATTTCGTACTCCTAATGATCGAATCACAAGATTCATCTTTTCGATCAACTCGGATTTTATAATCGAAGGTTTTTCGTATTCTCCAGACGTCTTAATTGCAACAAATAATGTGTTTGCTCGTGGTTTTGGAAAGGCTGAAAATACTTTTAGATCTGGAAGGATGGATTCGCTCGAATTTGGTAGAGTTACGGTAATTAGAGGAGCTTCTCTTCCAATCGTGAGTATTATATCATCTATTTGAGGTTGAAATCCAGGTCGATTTTCTAGACAGAAAGACATTATCTGATAGGGCCGTACTTCAGAAATATATTTCGATAGACTCCTTAACCAGAACTTCTCCTTTGTATTTATGAGAGGAATGCACATGGTGACGATAATGCAGATGCAGAACAATTTTAACATTGTAATCTGATTTTTGATACAGTGTTTGACGAATTATCACTCGCGAAAAAATTAATGTTTTAAGACTTGCTTGTTCGAATTCTTTGACATCAATATTTCCTTGGCGATGCAAACTTTGGGTTTTCAGAATATCTACATGGATCGATTTTTAGTCAGTAATCATCGAACATAAAAAAAATGGAAGTCATACTTAGATTAGAAGATATGCGATTTCTCTCTACAATTTTAATTAAAGTTTATGGCACTTGACGATGGCTTAAAGATTCTTAGTGCTCAGATAGATAGATAGATAGATTTATTGTCTCCATTGTATACTTTTACAAGCTTTTACAATTTTTCTGTCCCCTCCTAAATTATTATTACAATATTACAATATCATTATTTCAATACTAAATAAACTACATATAAATTCCCCTTTCAATTCTACATAGAAAATATTAACAGTTGATTTAACAGTTTTTTAGATTTAACCGATTTAACAGTTGAGGTTCTCTCGCTTTCCAATATATATCTTCCTTCCTTAAAAACTTAAACCCTTTGCGTGCGCCTTAATAATTAAATTATGCCTATGACACCAAACTAAAGATCCTCATTAAACATTAAATCCTATATTAATGCATTAGAGTTTAAATACATTCTCTTACATATTTATATCTTTGATTCTACATATCACAAATTGTCCAACTTCCAAACTCATTCTTCCTCTCTTTCACTCTGTCGCATTCTCTCTGACCTCCCTCTCGGACATTTCTCTCGCTTTCTTCTCAAACTCTCTGGAAAATCGGCAGAGGACAGAGTTCGGTTTTCCCTTAAATGTATTGATGATTAATTCTTCTAAATCCCGATCTCTCTTCCCGTCCTTCCATTTATCAACACCGTCAATCCATCTTTTATCCATTTTTCCATCCAGCCCTTGACAAAGCCATATGTGCGTTAAGTTCTCTTCTGCTTCCCCACAAATTCTACACGTGGTATCCTTATATCTCTTATTCCCTGCCTTTCCTACGTTCCCACATCTTAACCTCGCCCACTGCTCCTTATCCTCTGAACTTGTCCCTTTTTCATCCCAATAATTTTCTCTCCCCAAGTTGGTCTTCCATTTTTTGTATCCACTACAGTAGTTCGAGCTATCTATTTTTGCCCAGTCCAACTGAATTTCCTGCTCTATTCTTCTTTCTACTCCCTTAATCATATTATCGTTAATCTCGTTGACCCTGCTCCCTTCAAAAGCCCAATCCAATGTCTCTCCATCCCCGACAATTCTGCATGCTTTCTGCAATCCTTTGCCCCATGCCGACGGGTTCCCATTCTTTATTCCCCTCATTTCTTCCTTTAGACATATTTTTGGCCATCTCTCATCTCGCATTCGTAAAATTTCTACCATATATCTCGAAGCCCTCATTCTTGCCTCTATCTCTATGCTTAGCCTGCCTGACTCCATTCTCCAAACGTACCCTGGGGTTGTCCTATCTACTCCCATTGCCATCTTGACTAACCTTCCCTGCATTTTCTCCATTTCCTCCCTTCTTTCCCATCCCCAAATTTCTACTCCATATAGTCCCCCCGCCTTAGCCAGTGTGTCCAGTATATACAGTCTTTTTCCCAGACTATCAAGACCCGCCCTTTTCATCACCCCCCAAGCTGCGTTCGTAGCTTTTTGGGCTTTTCCAGCCATTTTTCTTATATGAGTTTTATAAGCCCCCCGAGTTGAAAACCAAAATCCCAAATATTTGAAGTTATCGACCACTTCTACCACTTTTTCCTTAATTGTCCAATGTTCTCCCTTTTTTGTCCTCCCCCCCTTCCTCAAAATCATTATTTTAGTCTTCTTTGCATTTATCTCTAGCTTATTTCTTTTTACATACCTTTCCAAGCTTCTGATCATTTCTGCTAAACCTTCTGCTGTGTCTGCCACTAATGCCAAGTCATCCGCAAATTTTAACCCAAAAATTTTTTCATTTCCCATCACCGTCCCTCCTATATTTCTTCTTTCCCAATCCTCCTCGATGTCATTCACATAAATGTTGAATAGAGTTGGACTAAGAGGACACCCTTGTCTAACCCCTCTTGTTGTAGTGAATCTCTCTGTTATTCCCTGACCAGTTATTACCTCATTAACCGTTTTCATATATATCCCTTCTACCATTCCTAACATTCTGCCTCTAATCCCAATTTTCTTCAGCTTTCCGATGAGAATCTCCCTGTCTACTGTATCAAAAGCTTTCTGAAAGTCAACGAAAATCCCATACAGCTTTCCTCCTTCTCTCTTGAGTTTATTATTAATTAGAGAATTGAGCACGAATACGTGATCTCTCGTTGACCTTCTCTCTCTAAATCCCGCTTGGCTTTCTCTTATTAATCCCTTCTTCTCTAGCCAAACCCTCAATCTCCTATCCATGATGGTTGCTAATATTTTATATCCTATGTCTAATAAAGACACTCCTCTGTAATTCCCTGTATCCTCTTCTTCCCCTCCCTTATGTATGGGGTATATTCTCGCTTTCTCCCACCCATTTCCAACTTTTCCTTCTTTCCAAAACCCATTCAGTATTTCGTGCATCTCTATTAACCAAACTGCCGGTAATCCTTTTATGAACTCAGCCGTAACTCCGTCTTCCCCTGCTGCTTTTTCCCTTTTCAAATTTTTTATTACTTTCGCTAATTCCTCCCTGGAGATATCCTCGTTTAACTCCTCCTCATCTTTATCAAACTCCATTCTCCCTCCTTCCTGCGTTCTTGTTGGCTTCCCTCCCACTTGCGGCTTATCTCTCCCCTCTTCGATCTCTTCCTCGCCCGCTCCTAATAGTTGCTGAAAATGTTTTTTCCATTTCTCCTTCTCAATTTTTTCTCCCTTTCTCTTCCCTCTCTTTCTCGGTCTAAACTCCCCTATTGATTTCCAGAACTGCCCCATACTCCTACTGTCTCTTATTTTTGCCCATTTATTTTCCTTGTCTTCTTTTCTTTTCTTAGCAATGAGCTTCTTCAGGTTCTTACTCTCTTTCAGCCATTCCTCTCTTTCTTTAGTCCTTTTCCACTTTATAAATTTCTTCAACTTCTCCCAAACCCGTTTCTTTAGCTCCCCTATCTCATCTTCAGTCCCATTCCGCCCCCCTTTTTCCCCCTACCTCCATTATTGCTCCCAACTCTGTATTTTTTCGTCATTCCTACCATCTCAGATGCTTTCTTAATGTTTTCCTTGAACCTATCCCATCTACTCTTCCATACCTCCCCCTCTGTCTCTTTTCTCTCTTCCCATAATCTTATCATTTGTTCTTTAAACTCTTCAGCCTTTTCGTCATCCCATACTAATTTTTCAACAAATTCCGAATTCTCCCTCTTTTTGTTTTTCCCTTTCCTCCCACCCCTACAAGGTCCACTGGGATCCCCCCTCATTTTAAACGTCATTGGTAGATGGTCAGACTCAGTACGTGTCATTATCTCTATTTCTTTGACATCCCCTTCTCCTTCTGTTTCCGCTTCTAATATATAGTCTATAACCGAACCTCCGTCCTCTCCAATGTGCGTCCATTTCCCTTTTTCATCTCCCTTTACTCTCCCATTTAGTACTCTTAATCCAAGTTCTTCACAGAATTTCAAAAAGCTTCTTGCCCTCACTATTTACCATACTATCCTCCGACTTCCTCTCTTTACAATAACTTCTCGCCGGTTCGTTTACATCAAATTCTTCTACTCCCTGCTCCGCCCCTATTCTCGCATTCCAATCCCCTATTATTATTACCCGCTCCCCTTTAGCTTGCAAATCTCCCACTACTTCTTTTAATTCTTTACAAATTTTGCCACAGCCCTCGTTGTTATATAAAGTAACAATATTATTTCTTATCCCTATACCCCATAGAAAATTTCCGCTTATAATCAAGCCATATGCCCATTCCTTTATTTCAATTTTCTCACTCATACTCTTTCTTATGCCTACTAATTGTCCCCCCTTCGCCCTACCTCTATCCATGTCTCCAGAATTATTATTATGTCGAATTTCTCCAAAAAATCCCAAACACCTTTCATCTTCCTTCCTCCTGCAATATTCCACAGAACTCCTCTAATGTCTCCTTCGCTTTCCTCGAAAAAACCAAGTTTCTATCTCCTTCTTTTCTTCATTCCACACAAATTCTTTATTTTCTATTCTCCATCGCATGTAGCTTGCACTGGATTCGAGCCCCCTATCCCTGGCCTCTCTTGTCTGACTGTCGATCCATTCCTGAATCTGTTTTTCCCTTTCTGTAAAATCATCTTCCACCTTGATCCTGGTTCCCCTCAATTTGTGCTTATTACTCATT
>CAKNYM010049300.1:63154-92146 GCA_932195095.1 Andricus curvator
CTTTTCATCGCCGTTGCTGTCGTTGCTGTTCATGTTGGTCGTTGTTAGGCCTGATGTTACGTCATACGGCCCTGACATTTGCGTTTCAAAACTTTCCCGCGGCAAAACGACCACTGTGTGTTACACTAACTGCACACTGCTGACCCCTGCTGGATCCCACCGGCACTTGCTTTTTATCCCCCGCCAATTTGCTTCCTAACCTCTACCACACACTGAATGACTGATTACTTCCAAAGACTTTCCAAGCTTTTCACTCCATTCCCTTTTGAAATAACACTCACGCGTACCCTTCCCCTCGCTGCCTATCAGTAATTTCGGTAACTGGTCATGACCGATCCCAAATTGCTGCTTTTTTGCCCAAATTTCACTCAGCCTGTCGCGAGACGCACACTCCGATACCCGCTCAAACCGGACTCCTAGTGCTCAGATATTATTATTGAATTATTGGAGGGAAATTTTTCATTTTTTTGTTCGAAACATATATGCATATCGATTCACGTATACTTTTATATTTATTTTTCCTTTCTCGATCTGTTTTCAGCTACTGTAGGGTGAAATATGTTTCGAGGTAAATTCTAGTTTTACTTACAATTTTCAGACGGGAAAATTTTCTTTTTTTTAAATCAATAGGAATAGCCTGAACGAAAATAGAATTAAAGAAACTAAGTTTGGTTGGAGATTTTTAAAACATCCTAATCTGCTGCACCTAGACTTGGTTAGATGCAAAGATATAAAAAAAATTGAAGGTTGATTATTGTGTGATTTATAATGACCTTTTTGTTGACTAAAAATGATTTGTTAATGCGATTTAGGTTACGAAGGAAATTAAATATTTTGATTTTATGTAGAAATTGTCTCAAATTGTCTACTTCAACATACTTTTTCTCACATTAGTGGGAGTCGTACATCAAAGTTAAACAAATTTCACCAGTTTTTTGGTCAGCCTTTTTTTACATGTCTCATTAGTTTTCACAACACATATTTCGTTTATTAAAAGCGGTTGAGCCGTTTAAAAAAAATAGTATTTGTTTACTTTCTTATCTCACTCCACAACTTCCAAAAAAGCGAATTCAAGGTTAATGATGTGAAAAATGTTATGTCACATAGGCTCCAACTGAAGGCTTTAATTTGGGATCATTTGGGTCTGATTCAGATGCAATGTTTACAATTATAATCATTTCGCTAAAAGTGCTTTTTGCTTATTATCTTCTACGGATTTTTGACAATAAAAACAATGATCTGAAATGTGGGCCCCCACTTGACAAAAATAATGCCGATTGGTGCCTATGTAACATAAAGTTTGCCAAAAATTCCCATCGAAAAATAAGTGAAACCTTTTTTTTTTAATTTTGAAGAAAACAAATTTAACCTTGACGCAATACTCCGATTAATTTTGAAATAAATATGTTGAATCCTTTCCGAGGTTTTTTGCGGATGCTGTATTGCAGGAGGGCCGAAATTTATTTTGGCATTGTCATATATAAGTTTGAGCAATTTCTCTTTTTGTTTGGGTGAACAACTTTTTCATAAGAAACACTTTTGACTTGGATCGAAAGGATAAGGACGAGTAATAAGAATGTAGCTATGTGTTAAGATATTATTTATTTATTTATGACTCATTGATATTGTATTGGGAATGTACATATTCAGATAACAAATATTTCCATCGGAAATTAAGAATAGCACTATGGATAACACTATGATAGGATAGCACTATGGTGGATAAATTTTTTGTTGTACATTCAAAATATTCGTAGTATAAACAGTTCGTGAAATTCATGAAATAAACTCGTTGTCAGATATTATTTTCTGTAGAAGTTAGATTATATTATTGTAATATGGCGTAGTTTCGTGACAATATTATTTTTAATAAATGTGAGAATATTGTCTAGGCAAAAGAAAATAATTGTCAGGGTTGCCTGGAAATGTCCTAATGCCGTTTTTAGGAACAAAACTAGGGCGTGCATTTTCCTATAATTATTTTAGTGATAAAGACACAAAATGAAACTACATATACTATTAAGAACCCGGAGAAAAGTTTCCAATCAACTTCAGCAGATCCTTTGAATTTCTCTGAAAGGGGAGTTATTAAATCATTATTAAATCATCAAATCGTTTAACATATGGTGACCCAGGTTGAAATTTCAAGCATAGCATGTCTGTAAACAAATCTCCTGCCATTATTTTCATCAACGGTTGGCTGTATTGAATTCTATGTTTTCCAACAATCTCTATCCCCATTCTTTTCGCGACAAAACAAGAAACATTTCTTTGTTCTTTGAACATCTCAGTACAATCTTCCGTCTGCAGTATAACATGAGGCCAATGTACAAAGGTTCACTAGACACAGATGGTGTCAGTCAGATTTGAACGAATCATGCAATTAATTCCAGAAATTTTTAGCTCTGTTCGGATGTTCAAGGTTACTTTTGCTAATTCCATATAAATCCAGGATGATTAAGGAATGCAGGTTAGAAGAATAGAAACAAAGAGAATCCTTTCCGAGGTTTTTTGAGGATCTTGTGGTAGAGAAGAGCTGAGTACGAATTGCGTAACGTAGATGAAATTCCAATAACCTCTGTGAAACCCTTCGTATTTCTGTAGAAATTATATAATATTGTGATAATATTGTGAGGAAGTTTCGTTGCATTATTTTTTGAAATAATAGTGAGATACTTATCCAAAAGGAAAGGAAATAGTTCGGTCTTACTAACAAACTAGGGCGCGATATTTCCTATAATCACTTCAGTGATAAAGATGCAAACGGAAACCACATATCCTATTAAGAATACGAATAGGAGTTTCCAATCTACTTCAACAGATCCTTCGAATTTCTCTGAAAGTGGACTTTCAAAGTCCCCATAGTTCTGATCTTGAAACCACCTATAATAGACTCCAGCTGCTTGAAACTTCATTATTAAATCATCAAATCGATCAACATATGGTGACCCTGGTTCAAATTTCAAGCATCGCATTTCTGTGAACAAATCTTTTGGCATTATTGTCATCAACGGTTGGCTGTGTTCAATTCTGTGTTCTTTAATTATCTGTTCCCCTACTTTTCTCCCTACAAAACAGGAAACGTTTTTGTGTTTTATTAACATCGCAATACAATCTTCCGTCGGCATAATAAGAGCCTTGTCTAGGAAGTTCTGGAACGAATCATCGATCATGCTCTTCACGCCAATTTGGAAAGTTACACTAGACACAGATGGTGTCAGATTATTGCGAATCATGTCATTAATTCCAGAAATTTGTAGCTCTGTTTGTATGTTCAACGTAACTTCTGCCAATGCCATATAAAGCCAGGATGAATAAGCGATACAGGCTAGAAGAATCGAGGAAAATAGAATCCTTTCCGAGGTTTTTTTAGGATCTTGTGGTACAGGAGAGCCGAGTACTAATTGCGCAATGTAGATGAATTTCCAAAAGCGCTTATCGAACTTCAGTGAGCGAGAAACTATCCAAATTGATATCAAAAGACATACTAAGAAGATACCTGCTGCAATGAAGTCGCTCGTAAAGGAAATTGTGTTGCTCGAAAAAATTGGCACCAATGCTGTTCCTTTACCATATCCAGTAAATATGCTTCGTTCCAGAACTATTTCGCGAGGATCCCACATGTTTGTTTCCATTCCTATAAACTGAAGTTCGTGGCGAGTTAGCTGGTTCAATAATTCCCCTTTCGTCAGATTTCCAGCTCCATGTAGTACGTTGATCAGTTTGAAGTTGATTTTCCTTGATAAGGCTTTCAGGAGTTCTGCCCTAGATCCTTGAACTTTGAGAGGGTCTGTAGCATTCTGTGTTATCTTAATAAAAGGAAGAAGTTCATAGACTCCTCCTTGCAGTTGATAACCATTCAGGTTGTGAAGTTTTTGAGGGAACAGTTGAGTATTGGATGAAAACTTCTTCTTGGTGTACATTTCATTGAAGGGGTTCCAGTGATGCAAAAAAGAAATTTCTTCTCGCTCTCCGAAAAACTGGTCGGTCGAATCAAAAATCACAACTTCAAGGATACTAACGTCTAAAAATTGCTGAGACCACATTTTGCGGAGTAGACTTTTATAGGTGAATTCTTTGTTGACTGATAAGTGTAAAATTAGAATCTTGGGTCGACGTCGTGCTCCTGATAATCGAATCACGAAATTCATCTGAGCGATCAAGTTGGATCCTATAATCGAAGTGGTTTTGTTTTCTTCAGACGTCTGGATTGCAACAAATAATGTGGCTGATCGTGGTTTTTGAAAGCCTGGAAATACCTTAATATCTGGAAGGATGAATTCGGTCGAATTGTGTAGACTCACTGTGATTAGGGGTGTTTCTTTTCCAATCGTAAGAACTATATCATCAATTTGACTTTGAAATCTAGATCGACTTTCTAGATACAAAGACATTATCTGATAGGGATGCATTCGTGAAATGTGTTTTGATAAACTCCTTAACCAGAATGTCTCCTCAGTATTTCTGAGAGAAATACACATGATGATGATAATGCAGATGTAGAACAATTTTAACATTTTTACCTTATTCCGGGAATATTTTTGGAAGATTTTTCCTTTGCCAGAGGAATTAAAAGATTTAAGACTTGCTCGTTTGAATATTTTGACACGAATATTCCGTTGGCGATGCAAACTTCGATTTTTGCAGAATTTCCAGATGGATCGATGATTAGTACATTATTATCAAACATAAAAAAAGTTGCAGTTGCAGTTAGATTATATGTTAGAAGATATGCGTTTTTTTTAATTGTCTCTACAATTTTCACTAGAATTAAACTTGATGAGGACTCAGCGATTCTAGGTATTTAGCTATCAATATTTATCCTTATCCTATCTTATCTTTGTCCTTTCTTCGTTTTGTTGCAACTACTAGGATCCAATATTTTTCCAGGTCAATTTCAATTTTACAAATTTTGTTTTTAAAATCAGTACAAATATCCAAATAAAAAATCGAATTAAAAAAAAAAAGTTTTGTTGGAGCTTTTTAAAATACCTAAATCTGCTTCTCTCAGATGCAAAGATATAGAGGAAATTAAATGTTGCACATTGTGTGAATTATTGTGACATTCACTATATCCTTACTTATACTTATTGTCAATTAGTCTCTTTTTTATCTATAGGAACTTATCTCATTCCAATGAAATAATAAATGTAGCTGACAAGGAGAAAGTTCTTTCGAGAAAAGTTGTGATTTGATTCACCAATTTTGCAAAACGTACTCTTTGAATCCGAATTAGTAGAAATTTTACTAATTCAATTAATAGCATTGTATTTGACTGTTAAATTAGTAATTTCATCACTTTCTACTAAATGTAATGGTAAGATTTATGTTACTAAATGAATTAGTAAGGGTATTCTACTTAATCTGCTTAGTGGTACCAACTTTCTAATTCAATGAGTAGGATTGAATTGCTAAGGAAACATAATTTAATAATTTTTTGAATACATTATTATTGTATAAAATCTTTGATAGAAAATAAAATTAGATTTTTTATTACTAATTTCCTAAGTGCTGCCATAAAATGCTGCTTCAAACAGGGTAAAAGTTGAATAATAGTCTTATTTAAAACAATTTTGTTATTCGTACCAACAAGTGAATGTAAAATTATTTGCACTATAATTTATTGCCTCCTTTAAAGATATAATAAAAATATTGATATGCATTTTTTAATGAAGTTTCTCGTGTCTATCGAAAATTGAAAATTATGGTTTCTTCGAAAATAGTTAAAAATTTCCATTCAACATGAATTTTTTAAACATAATATTGATAGCAGACTATGTTGCATGAAAGTCGACGTACCATATCGTGATTAACTTTTTTTATTATTAACTAATAACTTATTTTATTATTAACTGTTTTAATTAAATTTTTGGGTTAACGATTTTCATTTAATTTTGGCTACTAATAACGAGGTTGTTGATTCAAAGAAGATTTTAAAGTCTTTCTCATGTTTTAATCTTATATTTTTGAGGCAGCACTTATAATCATCAGATCTAGTTTTCCTAAGGCACAAAAATTATTACTTAACCTAGATTTTAAACGGAATCTGAAACTCTTTTGTCTTCAAAAAGCCTTTTTCGAACCACCTTATTGGTAAACTGCGGATAAGTTAAAATAAAAGTATCTACATACTTTAAAGCGCGAAAATTTTGATTTAGTTTGATTAATTTTATTAAATGAAAATTTAACTATTATATTTTTGTTTGAAAATTGATTGTTTTTAGTTCAAAATGCAAATATTCATCTTCTTGCTTGAATATTCAACAGCTTGTTTGCAATTTTTTCTCTCCCTTGACTGAAAAATCTTTTTAAGTTGAAAATTCAAGTCATGTTGAAAAGTAGTTTTTTGTTGAATTCAACTGTTTCTGATTAAAAATTAATTTTTTTTTCGAATATCAACTACTACATTTTTCGTTTAGAATTCATCTTTTTATGTAACACAAATTTAATCACTGAGTTAAAAGATAAATTCTTTTGTCAAAAATTAATTTTTTCGTTCAATATTCATCATTTTAATTAAAAATTTATCTCTTTGGTGGAAAAGTGAGCTATTTTGTTGAAAATTCGTTTTTACTTTAACAGAAAATTAATTTTTTTTCAAACTAAAAATGTAATTATTCGAGTCGAATATTCCAACATTTCAGTTAAAAGTTCATCTCTTTAGATTAACATAATACAAAATTTAAAATTTAACCATTTTAGATTTGAAAAATTATCAGTTTTAGTTGAAAATTTATCACTTTGGCTGAAAATTTGTTTTTTTTTCTGGAAAATTAATTTTTAGACTGAAAATTCAACTATTTGATTGAAAGTTTGTCTTTTTTAGTTGAGATTTCTTCTATTTTCTTCAAAAGACGTATTTTTCTAGAAAATTATTCTTTATGTTTCAAAATTAATCTTAGTGTTTGAAACTTCATAAAAAACTAATGGTTAAAATTGACTCTTTTGTTAAAAATTCATCTTCTTTGTTTTAAATTCATCTGTTTCAGTAAAAGATTCATCATTTTAGTTCAAAAAAATTTTTTTCCCTGAAAAATTAATTTGTTAATTGAAAATTTAACTATTCCATTTTTTGTCGAAAACTGATATTTTTAGTTCAAAAATCAACTATCGACTATCAAATAAAAATTTGTTTGAATTATTATTCAAATTCATAAACTTTAGAGACAAATTCAAGAAATGATTAATTATGTTTTTAGTATTATTTGATTATTTAATTATTTAATTTTGCGAATATATTTAAGAATATCTTGTAATATAATTTGTTGAAGATTTCTGAATGAAAAATATTAATTAAATCCCCTGAAAAAAAAACAATTCCTAATCCATTTAATTGATTAGAAATGAGTGAATTTAGAAGGTTTCAAAAGGATTTAAAAAAATCAAGAGAATTCCGAAGAATTTAAAAGAATTCAGGATAAATAAAAAATAAAAAATACATTGAGAACTTTTAAAATCCCTTAAAATCAGTCTGAGTTGAATAAAATATTTTAAAACCTTGTATCTCCTGTAAAATCGTTTTATATCTTCCGAAATTCTTTACAACCGCAAGAAAATTTTTCCAATCCTCTTATAATCATTAAAATCCTTGGAAATTCTTTGCAAATTTTTTAATATCTTGACAATACCTTCGAATCTTTTAAAATACCCTAAAATATTTAAAACTCTTTAAAAGATCTTCAAATTATTTAAATCAATTAAAAATTCCTTGGAATCTTTTAAAATTACCTAAATTATTCCAAATCCTTTGAATTCTTTTGAAATTCCTTGGAACTTTTTAAAGCTCTTAAAAATTGCTTGGAGTTTTTTAAAATATCCTAAAATTTGTAAAATCCTCTGGAATAACTTCATATTATTGAAATGTATTAAAAATACCCTAAGATTTTTTAAGTCCTTGAAAATATTTTTAAATTCCTTGAAATTCGTTAAAGCTCTAAAAACTTCCTTGGAATTTGAAAAAACACTCAAAAGTCTTGAAAATTCTTTAAAATCCTCTCAAATTATTGAAATCAATTGGAAATTTTAAATCTTTGGTAATACTTTGCAATATTTGAAAATCTTTGAAATTTTACAACATTTCTCAGTTCTTCTGAATTGATTCTTATAAATCCATTAAAATATAAGGAATTCTCGTGAAATTACATGAAATCTCATATTTCCTGAAATTCTGCAAAATTTATGAAAATAACTTGACAATTTTTAAAATCCGTTAAAATCATTGAAAATTTCGGAAATATTATGAAATTCCTTGGAACCTTGTAAAACATCCTAAAATTTCAGATTAGGATAGAATTGCCAGAAAAGTGGCGACTTATTGATTTACCTACACTGAGCGAAGAATTCCCGTGTAGTTCGGGTTTATACCCCAATAGTTCGGGTGGTTTCTCTTTTTTTTTTTGTTTCACACGAAGGTTTGGCGCGCTTGCACTACGATCACCCCAACCATTTGGGTGCTCACTCGAAACAGCAGCGGCCGAAGTGGTGGGGCGCTCGCCCGAATGGCTGGGGAGCCTGCACGAATGATTCGGGAGATTCGAGTCGTCAACCGTCGTTAACCGCGTTGAATGTTGCGCGTTCGACGTTTGCGCATGTTTGCTAATGGCCGCAGCTGATGAACATCAGGCTCTTCCCGAATGTCACTGTTTCTAGTTGATGTTGATGTTATTGTTCATGTACGAGATGTCAGTGGAATAAAGAGTAACTATTTATCTGGTTTTTCATGTAGTGCTTTAGGGCAGGGTTATACTGTGATCATCAACGTGTGAGATTTTTAATTGATTCGAGTTGTCTAACGACCTTAATCATTCGTGCCACTACCCGAATCATTCGTGCAAGCTCCCCAAGTATTCGGGCGGGCGCCCCATCACTTCGACCGCTGCTGTTTCGGGCGAGCACCCGAATGGTTGGGGTGATCGCACGTCTCAGTAGTGCAAGCGCGCCAAACCTTCGTGTGAAACAAAAAAAAAGATAAACCACCCGAACTATTGGGGTGTAAACCCGAACTACATGGGAATTCTTCGCTTAGTGTATTTATCATACTGATTTATTAATTATTAAAAAAGCCTCATAAGATCACATGGAACTGTAGGATTATAAATGATTTCCTAGGACTGAAAAAGATAGTTGATGATATGAGATTTGAGAAAATAAAGATTCCTATTGAAAGTTTAGGCTATAAAAATAATGAGAAAAATTCAGGATGTAGAAATGAACTTATTTCGATGAAGAACTAAAATAAAGACTTGAAAAAACAAATTCTGATTATAATTATTATATTTGAAAGTTATATTTTTATTCCATATTAACTCAAACAGAAAAAGAACATTTATCTTAAAGTACAGAAATATTTTCTTTTAGACAGCGGCAGACAAATGTTGACTTAAAATTGAAGTTTGAATTGCTTTCATCAATTACGGAAAATATAAAAACATCATTCACACTTATACCCTTAGCTAATGCCAAACAAAACTCATAGGATCGTATTCTTTAATAGCGCTATCGTAACATGTATAAAGCACTTTACAATTCCTATTCAAGTATTTCAATATTCGCTCCTTGTTTTCGACGCGTTGTTCCCAATAACGAACATCAAAATCTTCATTTTTGGCGGTGGTGGGCCTATTTTCAACAAACAGAACCTTTTCGCTTTTATCTTTGCAGCTCAAGCAAACCTTTTGCCGCTTGTGACTTGAAATTGCGTATCGATACTCGCTCTCTTCAGGAATTGAAAACCTAATAGCATCGAAGGGCATAAAAAATCGTCGGTTTTCACGAATAAAATTTGTCCAGTAATGAAATAAAGACTGGATCTGAAACTCGGAATCGTCAGTACGGTCAGTTTATTTCCAAATTGTTCTGAAACAGTCACTGGTCGAAGAATCTGAAAGTCCACAGGATTTCCATTAATTTCGATGTAAATGGATTCAAAACTCTTGCCAATAGACAGATCGCGGAAATAAGGAATCTTGAAGGGTTGTTCTACGTTTTAATTGGGGCACAAAGACCAATACTTTTTACCGTCTGTCTTGTTGATTTTATATTGAAATACGAAATAATCTTCCCAGATTTTACTTTGAGTATTGCTGATGTTCAAAGAGTTTTCAAGAGTTTTGCTGGTTAATTTTCAAGCCCCAATTTCAGAATCACCATCTTTGTTAGTAGTAATTTGCAACTCAGGAAAGTCGTCACTCATCCAATTTGGAATATTAATTTTCGAATTTTGTGTTACTGGAGAGTTTTCTTCTTGAATAATGTTAACTCTGGGCCAGACGTGAATTGTAATTTTAGGATCTTTTACAGTAACTTTGGTTATTTTTCATTCCCCTTCCATAACTCCCACTAAAATGCACTCTCAGGGTTTCCAATAGAGGAAATTTTACTTCACATGGATACGAACCTATGATGATAATTGGGCCTTATTAGATCTGGCGCAAATTTTTTTTGCTTAGCCGGAAAGACCCTTTGTTTGCAATTTGTGTGAAGGATTTCTTTTTTATCAGGAAAAGTTTTATCATGGGTCGAACGGATTAAGATCGAGAAATAAGAATGTGGCCATGTGTTGAAATATTAGTTATTTATTTTTAACTCATTAATATAATTGTCTTTTCGGTTTAAATTGAAAATTGAAAACCGTTTGTGAAGAAAACGCAACGTCAATTCAAATCTAGTGTACGCTATATGTTTAGATAATGATTATTTTTAGAAAATTAGGAATAGAATGTTTAGTTTTCGATATAGACTACTGCAGTAAGTGTATGTAACAACGAATCTCGGGATGAATATTTTTGTTTTGCATACAAAATGTTCGAAGTATAAGCAGTAGGGTGGTCCTTGTTTATATGGTATACAAATTTATTTTGGGTATTCGCTTGTCCCCACGTGCGATTATGGTGCGAATGTCCAAAAATAGAATGTGTTGTTTAATTTAGATAACTTTTTGAGTTTTTCTTCAAGTCTATCGTCTACACAGGGCAACAATCTCTATGTAATGTTTAAAATATCTTAATTAGAAAAAAAACTAGACCATTGTGCGCGCTACGTTAGCATAATGGTCGTGCTTCTCTTCCAATCGTGAGAATAATATCATCAATTTGACGTTCAAATCTAGGTTGATTTTCTAGACAAAAAGACATCTGATAGGGCCGTACTTCAGGAATATATTTCGATAACCTCCTTAACCAGAATGTCTCCTCTGTATTTATGAGAGGAATGCACACGGTGACGATAATGCAGATGCAGAACGATTTCAACATTGTAACCTGATTTTTGATACAGTGTTTGAAGAATTATCACTCGTGAAAAAGATTCAATGTTTTAAGACCCGTGTAGGAATGGTAACAGGTATCCGACCAGGAGCCGGCCGGATAGCCCCAGTTTAAACCGGGCGCTGGCCGGGGATACCGGCCGGGATCCGGCTAAAAACGTCACGGTAAACTGGTCGGATTCCGGCTTTCATACCGGCCGGGTAATCCGGCCACAGAGCGGTTAAAAAATGTTTCTTCTGGCGAGAAATTGGTAACTTGTTTTGTCTTTTAAGGCTCATCGTAAAGAATACGGTGAACTTTAAATGTCAAATCAAGTTGATAAATTCTCGTGAGGAAATTGAAGAAGAGTTTCAATAATTGATGCTAAAATCTGCTAGCAATTATTTTATTTTGGAAACCACGTGGTGATTTGAGGTTAGGAAGGAAGAAAGGAAAAAAATGAATACACAACACTATAAATTAATTAAAAATACTAATTCTCCACGCAGTTAATGGGGTTTTCGAACTGATTACTGAAATAAGGTTCATTTTAATTATGGATCGCGGTTTTATTTGCGAACTTGAGGAGACGACACGTGCATTCTTGTTCGCGGTTCGAAACTGAAACTTACAAGTGTCTACGCCGATGCCAGCGCAGAAGGCGTCAGACATGGCGGTAAATTTGAAAGTGTACAGACTAAAAATTGTCTGAAAATAGAAAAAATTATAAAAATTGTAATAAATCTACTGTTGCACATTGCAGAATCGATAACAGTTTTATTTAATAAGTTAAAACATTTCAAAAAATCAAATCTTTTTTTTTTAAGAATTCAAAAAGCTAGATTCTGTTTTGCTGATCTGATAAATCTTTAAATTATACTTTTCAGATAATAATTCATCTAGTATCCGTAAATACGTCTTTGATAATGTCACGGCTCTTGAAAAATGTGTAATTTCTACAAAAAAAAGTATCCTGACCAGTGCCCGGTCGGCTCCCGACCATGAAATCTAACCAGGGTTGTCCCGGCCAGTAACCGGCCGGCTCCCGACTAGGTGATTCGATAAAAATGTAGCCCAGCCGGCTCCCGACCGGTTCCTGGCCATGAAACCCAAACAGGGGTAGCCCGGCCGGGATCCAACCAGAAAACTTGTTGTAGTAGGGCTAACCGGGGCAATTTCTGCACGGGGACTTGCTTGTTTGAATTCTTTGACATCAATATTCCCTTGCCGATGCAAACTTCAGTTTTTGCAGAATATCTACATGGATCGATTTTTAGTCAGCAATCATCGAACATAAAAAAATGGAAGGCGTAGTTAGATTAGAAGATATGCGATTTCTCTCTACAATTTTAATTAAAGTTTATGGCACTTAAAATAAATTTAACCATGACGCAATACTCCGATGATGGTAAGATGATGGTTCCTTTAAGGAAGTGGTGTTGCTCGATAAAATTGGTAGCAATGCTGTTCCTTTACCATGTTCAGTGAATGTTCCTAGTTCCAGAGTTATGAATGATAAGGTTGCTTAACTAGAAATGAATCCTATGAAAAATATTAATTCCACGATTAATTCAACACGGGCTTCCGTGAAAAGGTACCCTAGGGTTGATGAAACTTCAACATTTTCACTACTAAGTTCCCTCCATTTTTTTATACTTTTTGCTCGTTTTTCTTTATTGAAAACGATTTCTCATTATGAGTTTAAGGCAAAGAAGGAAATAAAATATTCTGATATCATGTCGACATTTATTTTGGCATTGTCATATATAAGTTTGAGCAATTTGTTTTTGTTTGGGTGAACAACTTTTTTATAAGAAACACTTTCGACTTGGATCGAAAGGATAAGGACGAGTAATAAGAATGTAGCTATGTGTTAAAATATTATTCAATTATTTATAACTTTATCGATACTGTATTGGTACTGTACATATTTACATAACAAATATTTCCATCGGAAATTAAGAATAGCACTATTAAATTGTGCAACAACGGATGTGTGGATAAATATTTTTTTTTTACATTCAAAATGTTCGTAGTATAAACGGTGCGTGAAATTCATTAAATAAATTCGATGTTAGATATTAGTTTCTGTAGAAATTAGATCATATTATTGTAATATGGCGTAGTTTCGTGACAATATTATTTTAAATAAATGTGAGAATATTGTCTAGGCAGAAGAAAATAATTGGTCAGGGTTGCCTGGAAATGTCCTAATGCCATTTTTACGAACAAAACTAGGGCGTAAATTTTCCTATAATCACTTCAGTGACAAAGACACAAGCTGAAACTACATATCCTATTAAGAACACGGACAAAAGTTGCCAATATACTTCAGCAGATCCTTTGAATTTTTCTGAAAGAGGAGTTATGAAGTGCCAATTTCTCAGACCTGTAAACCATCTATTATAGACTCCAGCAGCTTGAAACTTCGTTATTATATCATCAAAGCGTTTAACATATGGTGAAGCAGGTTCAAATTTCAAGCATAGCACGTCTGTAAACAAATCTTCTGCCATTATTTTCATCAATGGTTGGCTGTATTCAATTCTGTGTTTTCTAATCAACTCTTCCCCTATTTTTCTCGATACGAAACAGGAAACATTTTTGTGTTCTTTTAACATCTCAAAACAATCTTCCGTCTGCTGTATAACATGAGACTTGTCCGGGAATTTCCTAAGTGAATCATCGGCTATGTTCCTCAGGCCAATGTACAAAGGTTCACTAGACACAGATGGTGTCAGTCATTTTTGAACCAATCACGTCATCAATTCCAGAAATTGTTAGCTCTGTTCGGATGTTCAAGGTTACTTCTGCTAATGCCATATGAATCCAGGATGATTAAGCGATGCAAGCTAGAAGAATAGAGGCAAAGGGAATACTTTCCGAGGTTTTTTGAGGATCTTGTGGTAGAGGAGTGCTGAGTACTAATTGCGTAACGTAGATGAAATTCCAAAACCCCTATTAAACTTGAGCGAGCAAGAAACAATCAAAATCGATATAAAAAAACATATTAAGAAGATACTTTCTCCAATAAAGTCTTTCGTTAATGAAGTGGTTTTGCTCGATAATACTGGCACCAGTGCAGATCCTGTACCATATCTAGTAAATGTGCTTCGTTCTAATGTTTGTTCGCTGCTATGTTCTCACATGCTTGTTTAGATTCTTATAAACTGAAATTCGTTGCGCGTCAGCTGATCTAATAATCGACCTTCAGTCAGATGTCCAGCTTCTTGTAGTACGTTGACCAGTTTAAAATTTGTTTGCCTTGATAAGGATAGGAGTTCTACCCTAGGTCCTTCAACTTTCAGAGGTTCGTAGCATTCTGTGTTATCTTGATCAAAGGAAGAAGTTCATAGACTCCTGTTTTGAGTTGAAAACAAAAAAGTGATGCAGAAAAGAAATTTCTTCTCGGTGTTCGAGAAACTGATCGGTCGATTCCGAAATCACAACTTCAAGGACACTAACGTCCAAAAAACGAGGAGACCACATCCTGCGTAGTAGATTTTCGTGACCGAACCCTTTATTGACTGATAAGTATAAAATCAGAGTCTTGGGTCGACTTCGTACTCCTGATAAACGAATCACGAAATTCATCCGGGCAATCAAGTTGATCTTATGTTTGAAGGTTTTTCATATTCTTTTGACGTCTTTGTTGCAACAAATAATGTGGTTGCTCATAGATTTTGAAAGGCAGCAAATACATTTAGAGCTGGAAGGACGAATTCGCTCGAGTTTTGCGCAGATTCACTGTGATTAGAGGAGTTTTGTTTCCAATCGTGAGAATTATATCATCAATTCGATTCTGAAATCTAGAGCGATTTTCTAGACACAAAGAAATTATCTGATAGGGCTGTACTTATTTTGAAATATATTCTGATAAAGTCTTCAACCAGAATGACTCCTTCGTATTTCTGTAGAAATTATGTGATATTGTGATAATAATGTGAGGAAGTTTCGTTGCATTATTTTTTTAAATAAATGTGCGAGACTTGTCCAAAAGGCAAGGAAATCATTCGCTCTTACTAACAAACTAGGGCGCGATATTTCCTATAACCACTTCAGTGATAAAGATGCAAACTGAAACCACGTATCCTATTAAGAATACGAAGAGGAGTTTCCAATCTACTTCAACAGATCCATCGAATTTCTCTGAAAGTGGACTCACAAAGTCGCCATAGTTCTGATCTTGAAACCACCTATAATAGACTCCAGCGGCTTGAAACTTCATTATTAAATCATCAAATCGATCAACATATGGTGACCCTGGTTCAAATTTCAAGCACCGCATTTCTGTGAACAAATCTTTTGGCATTATTTTCATCAACGGTTGGCTGTGTTCAATTCTGTGTTCTTTAATCATCTGTCCCCCTATTTTTCTCTCCACAAAACAGGAAACGTTTTTGTGTTTTTTTAACATCTCAATACAATCTTCCGTTGGTATAATAAGAGCCTTCTCTAGGAAGTTCTGGAACGAATCGTCAATCATGCTCTTCACGCCAATTTGAAAAGTTACACTAGACACAGATGGTGTCAGATTATTGCGAATCATGTCATTAATTCCAGAAATTTGTAGCTCTGTTTGTATGTTCAACGTAACTTCTGCCAATGCCATATAAAGCCAGGATGAATAAGCGATGCATGCTAGAAGAATCGAGGAAAATAGAATCCTTTCCGAGGTTTTTTTAGGATCTTGTGGTACAGGAGAGCCGAGTACTAATTGCGTAATGTAGATGAATTTCCAAAAGCGCTTATCGAACTTCAGTGAGCGAGAAACAATCCAAATTGATATCAAAAGACATACTAAGAAGATACCTGCTGCAATGAAGTCGCTCGTAAAGGAAATTGTGTTGCTCGAAAAAATTGGCACCAATGCTGTTCCTTTACCATATCCAGTAAATGTGCTTCGTTCCAGAACTATTTCGCGAGGATCCCACATGTTTGTTTCCATTCCTATAAACTGAAGTTCGTGGCGAGTTAGCTGGTTCAATAATTCCCCTTCCGTCAGATTTCCAGCTCTATGTAGTACGTTGATTAGTTTGAAGTTGATTTTCCTTGATAAGGCTTTCAGGAGTTCTGCTCTAGATCCTTGAACTTTTAGAGGGTATGTAGCAGTCTGTGTTATCTTAATAAAAGGAAGAAGTTCATAGACTCCTCCTTTCAGTTGATAACTGTTCATGTTGTGAAGTTTTTGAGGAAAGAATTTAGTTTTGGATGAAAACTTCTTCTTGGTGTATATTTCATTGAAGGGGTTCCAGTGATGCAAAAAAGAAATTTCTTCTCGCTCTCCGAAAAACTGATCGGTCGAATCAAAAATCACAACTTCAAGGATACTAACGTCTAAAAATTGCTGAGACCACATTTTGCGGAGTAGAATTTTATAAGTGAATCCTTTGTTGACTGATAAGTGTAAAATTAGAATTTTGGGTCGATGTCGTGCTCCTGATAATCGAATAACGAAATTCATCTGAGCGACCAAGTTGGATTCTATAATCGAAGTGGTTTCATTTTCTTCAGACATCTGGGTTGCAACAAATAATGTGGCTGAGCGTGGTTTTTGAAAACCTGGAAATACCTTTCGATCTGGGAGGATGAATTCGGTCGAATTTTGTAGACTCACTGTGATTAGAGGTGTTTCTTGTCCAATCGCGAGAACTATATCATCAATTCGACTTTGAAATCTAGATCGATTTTCTAGATACACAGACACTATCTGATAGGGATGCATTCGTGAAATGTGTTTTGATAAACTCCTTAACCAGAATGTCTCCTTAGTATTTCTGAGAGAAATACACATGATGATGATAATGTAGATGTAGAACAATTTTAACATTTTTACCTGATTCCGGGAATACTTTTTCTTTGCCAGAGAAATTCAAAGATTTAAGACTTGCTTGTTTGAATACTTTGACACGAATATTCCGTTGGCGATGTAAACTTCGGTTTTTGCAGAATGTCCAGATGGATCGATGATTAGTCAGTTATCATCAGACATAAGAAAAGTTGCAGTTGCAGTTAGATTGGAAGATATGCGTTTTTTCAAATTGTCTATACAATTTTCACTATAATTAAACTTGTTGAGGACTCAGCGATTCTAGTTTAGCTATAAACATTTATCCTTATCATATCTTATCTTTGTCCTTTCTTCATCCTTTTGCAACTGCTAGGATCCAATATGTTTCGAGGTCAATTCCAATGTTACAAATTTTGTTTTCAAAATCAATCCAAAAATCCATATAAAAAATCGAATTAAAAAAAAAAGTTTCGTTGGTGCTCTTTAAAATATCTAAATCTGCTTCTCTCAGATGCAAAGATATAGAGGAAATTAAATGTTGCACATTGTGTGAATTATTGTGACATTCACTATATCCTTACTTATACTTTTTGTCAATTAGTCTTTTTTTATCTATAGGCACTTACCTCATTTTCAATAAAATAATGCAGGTAGCTGACAATGAGAAAGTTCTTTCGAGAAAACTTGTGATTTGATTCACCAATTTTACAAAACTTATAAATAGAAGCTCGAATTTATTTTGAAGAAGATATTAGATGTGAGAATAAGATAATAAATATTTCTATCAAATGTGTCGAATATAAAAATAATGAAAACAATCATCAGGCTGTAGAAATGAACTTATATCGAGAGAAATGAAATGTAGATTTGAAAAAGACAAATTCTCATTATAATTATTAAATTTGAAAGTTGTATTCTTATTCAATATCAACAAGAAGATGAAGAAGACTAAGAACATTAAATCTTGAGTTTTTTTCTTGCAAACTTCTCTTCTCGAGAAGAAAGAGGATCATTGATTCTGAAAAAAAATTCCTAATCCATTTAATTGATTAGAAATCAGTGAATTTAAAATGTTTCAAAAAGATTTTAAAAAATCAAGAGAATGCCAAACAATTTAAAAGAATTCAGTATGAATAAAAAATAAATAATAAAAAATACCGCATACGATATTTTATTCACATCTGACGTCACTTTGCAGTCCCTAGGGAGTAAAAAATCTTTTCACTCCCTAGGGACTGAAAAGTAACGTCTGAGGCGAATAAAATATTTGAAAAACTTGTATCTCCTATAAAATCGTTTTATATCTTCCGAAATTCTTTACAACCGCAAGAAAATTTTGCCAATCCTCTTAAAATCATTCAAATCCTTGAAAATTCTTTGAAAATTTTTTAATCTTTTGAAGATACCTTCGAATCTTTTCAAATACCCTAAAATATTTATAATTCTTTAAAAGATCTTTAAATTATTTAAATCAATTAAAAATTCCTTGGAATCTTTTAAAATTCGCTAAAATATTCCAAATCCTTTGAATAAAAGATACAAAGAGATTAGGTGTAACGGTGTAGTAAAAGAGCATAAACGACATTCTAGTCGTACACATATGAAGACAAATATTTTAATATCTTCGAGAACTGGTAATACACAGATTTTAATGTTCATGAAATTTCTTGTTTTTAAAAGCTGAGTCAAATTTCTCAGAACTTGTTGAAGCTAGTGTGGTTTTGAGATTTGTTTATAAGGTGATTTGCCAAAATAGTTCTTATTTTTATGTGTTTGTGCTTTACTTGATATACTCCTTCGTTTATATTGAAAATACTTGCAATTATATGATATGCTATTTGTTCATAAGTTTAAAAGTATGTAAAGCTTCTATAGTTAGAAAAGTCTCTCATTCATTTTACGGTTGAAAAAATGTCAGAATGTCTAAAATGAAAGATAGACTGTTGAAGTGTTGAAATATAACGCCCCAGATAACAATCGTGCGACGCATTGAACCCGCATGTCATGCGAGGCACGTCGTGCGTGCGAAAATGCATTAATTTTGCCAACACGTGCCTCGTTCAAGTGATGGGCACCATAGTGCGAGCAGAATGCGTCGCATTTCGCTGTCACGCATGCAGTCACGCCGTGTTGATATTATGCGACGCACATCGTGTAGGCACGGTGATGGCCGCGGATGACGTAAATTTACGGAAATTTAAAATGATCAAAATTAAAAATTAACGTAATATTACAAATACTAAAAAACTAATTATTGAACCGGGCTTAAAATGTTTTGGTCCAAGCGCAATGGTGTTTCACCGTTTTTGAAAATTCTTGTGAACTTTACTTTTTGGAAATTGAATTTAATGAATAATATCAAAAAATATTTGTTAAATAATAATTTTATCATTTTCAGGGATCGTTTGCTCTCTGACCAAAAAATTGTATACCCTCTTCTACTATGCGGCGGTTCAATTATAAATAAAAAATTTGTAGATACATTAAGTTTTGAAAAAATGTTAATTGATTAAATCACTTAAGCATACTTTTTATCATTATATGTGAAAATACATATAATCGTTTAAATAATATCAATAACAATATAAGTTTAAAATGTACTGAGCGAAATCTTTATTGAAATATATAATCATTTTCAAAAAGCGCGCGATGGCAGTATATCAACGATACGCGTAGTAAATACAATCGCTAAACGCTCGCTTGACTAGTGCGTAATGTGTCATTTTTCCTCCATTTGAAAAGAATAAGAAGTCATTGTTTTTTCCTGCTCCCGGCGTCTCTTATTGTGACCAGTTTTATGTGTTTTGTCAAATATATCGCAATATAATCCATAATTGAATTCTTGGATTTTAAGTTATTGTGGATTTTTTTTCGTTAAGCTTTTCTAATAATTTTGCCAAAGTTTGAGACTGAAGCAAACTTTATTATAATATTAGATTTAAGACTTTCACGATGATCCATTATAATAAATTTAAATTAAAAATTCAAAGATTTTTCGGGTTTCAATCGTGTGCGAAACTATGAATGTTGCCGACGTTTCGTGAACATTGCAGTTCACTTCTTCAGGGCTGACCTGAAACTGAAGTTTCAGGTCATGTTGTTCTTAGGTATGTATTCTCTACGATGCCTGTGATTGGCCAGAGTGCCCCCTGGTGTGGGCTGGTTGAACTTGATTGGCCAATCAAGTCTTTTTTAAAAAATCCGGGAGGACGGAAAGCCAAATCGGATTGGTATTATATCCATTGTCCCTATTGATGTTATTAGGGTGTTTTAAGATTTCGATTGCTTCTCTATGTTTTCTTGGAAATTTATTGTACGTTTTTGCGATTACGGTTGTTTTTTCAAATAAAATGCTATGTCGATTACACAAACAAACAAATTAATAAAGCAATAGAAAATACACTCAACAAAACAAGTCAACACAACCTACTGAAGAAAGAGAGAGAAAAATGACCACCACCCTACCCTACATTCAAGGTATCACAGAACAAATAGGAAGAATTCTCAACAAACACAACATCAAAACCTTATTTAAACCACCTGCAAAAATAGGACAACTTCTAAACAACCCTAAAGATAAAAAAGAACCTTTCAGTGATCCGGGAATATATAAAATCCCTTTTTCTTGTGGCCAAGTCTATTTTGGAGTAACTGGGAGAGCGGTGAGCCAACGTGTAAGGGAACAAGACAGTAAAGTCAGGCTAAAACATTTCACGCAATCAGCAGTAGCTGAGCATCATATTGAAACAGGACATAGCATTTTATTTGAAAAAACAACCGTAATCGCAAAAACGTACAATAAATTTCCAAGAAAACATAGAGAAGCAATCGAAATCTTAAAACACCCTAATAACATCAATAGGGACAATGGATATAATACCAATCCGATTTGGCTTTCCGTCCTCCCGGGTTTTTTAAAAAAGACTTGATTGGCCAATCAAGTTCAACCAGCCCACACCAGGGGGCACTCTGGCCAATCACAGACATCGTAGAGAATACATACCTAAGAACAACATGACCTGAAACTTCAGTTTCAGGTCAGCCCTGAAGAAGTGAACTGCAATGTTCACGAAACGTCGGCAACATTCATAGTTTCGCACACGATTGAAACCCGAAAAATCTTTGAATTTTTAATTTAAATTTATTTATTATAATATTCTTTTACGAATTGCGTTTAACTTTACCAAAGATTTGCGATAAGTGAGTTATATGTAGATCCACGACTTTAATAAAATAATAAACGATATAAAGTCCATTTTCCACTTGTTATTTTACATTTACAAACAATTAAATTAATTATTTATTAACCCTCCCATTAGACCTGCACTTCGTGCGTGCAATCTGCACGCACGCATTGTGACTGCACGACATGCGACCCATGTGTGCATCAATTGATGTCGCAGCTGTGTGATCATATGCGTGCTCGACGTCGAATACCCGCACAATGCGCGCATCGTGCGTGCACAATTGTTATCTGGGGCTTTCTTCGTTTCCGTTAATTTATATGAAAGTTCTAAGAAACTAAAAAATACAATTTTCATCAAATATAATTTTATCTTCTCATGTGGTATGGCACAAGAGACAAATATCTTATGTCTTCGCGAACTGATCATTCCTTATGTTTGTGTGTGATTCTAAGGCCAATCTATTTAGATTATTAAATTTTCCAATTAGGAAAAGAAAACAATCCAAAATATTAAATAAATTTCTAAAAAATTCTTGTTAAAATTCAATGCATACTTTTTACACAAAATTTTTCAAATGAAAGAAAAGATTTCTTACTAAAATTGAGGTAAAACTATGTAAACTCAATTTAAAGAAATCTTAATATTATTCATAAGCAAACCCTGCAGATTGGAAAGAATCATATGTTTAGTGTCTCTATTTAAAATTTTTTAATTAAGATTAACAGGATTTTCTCATGAATAATTTTTGCTAAATAAGCAGGAAAAATATTCACAATTAAAAAATAAAATTCAAAACAACCTCACTTTTCGGCTCATTAGAGACAAAATATAATATTTCGTATGAAATTCTTTAAAACTCACTTTTCTCGAAGATCAGTGAAATTTTCGTTAACACGTGTTTACAAGTGGTCTGTTATGAGACGAATTGTAGTCGTTTGTAAATATCGAATCCCTGGTCCATAATAGGGGTAAAACTATGTCAAAAAAAGTTGCCTCGTTTTTAATTCTTTCTCTGTGTTGTCTCTCTTTCTCTCTCTTTTACTAATAGCTTTTCTGAAAATCTGACAAATTCTGAGTTTCCTTCGAAGCTCAACGTCAGTATTTAGCGTGACTTTATACACCACACATCGGTAATATTGAGTACCAACTTCATCTTTAGATTTTTGATAAATAAAAGTGAAATTTAACATTTTCAAAGTGTCTTTCTAAGAATAATTATAATAATTTGGAAACTATGTTGTGTAACATTTACATTGTGTTTTTTAAACAATTTTTATAATTTTTAAATAGTGTATTCCCAAGTGTGAAAAGGACAAAAACAAATACGTGTCACTTTGGATTTACGCAAAAAGAAACAAATACAGGGAGTTAACCTTTTTTTAAAAATAAGAGAGAGTTATAAAATGATTTTTTTTAAGTTTTGTGAAATTGATTGTTTTTTTGTTAGAAAAATTGATTTTAATGAAATTGACAGAAATTGGGGTAATGGGATTGATGTGATAGGTGGACCTGTGAAAAATATCAAACAATTTTACTTAATGAGTAATAAATTAAGGTCAATAATTTCACAACAAGTACTTTTTGATCAAATGCAAAATTCATGGAGTTTTTCCTAAGAAGATTTTTGACACCAATAAAAATGTTAGCTTCGATTTCAAAAACAAAAGAAGTAAAGAAAAGTTTGATATAAATACTGAAAATTTAAAAAAAAATCTCTATTAAATTTGATTATCAAGGAATGTAATTCACAGATACATTCTTTGAATGTTAAGATAAAACAAATTGTTGAGAAATAGTCTTTCTTTTCAAAACACAAGGTTACGCATGGTCATGATTTTATTTTGAATGATATTAAATTTCTTTATCATGAAAGAAATCAGAAGAAGAGATAATTCACAGAGATATAATTTATAAAGAGAGAAGGTGACAAGGCTATCAACTTAAAAAAGGACCTCTCAAGATACAACAAAGTATGGGATAGAGTAATTAATTGGTTAAAGTAATTTATTTTACTTGATAATAGAATAATTTTCTTTTCTATTAAACAATCAATTTCTCAATGAATAATTTTGATTATATTAAACTTAATCAATTTTTAATGAATATTTTCTTTACAGGTTCTATTAATTTTTTCATACCTTTAGTTATTCCCTATAAATAATCCCTGATGAGGAGGTTTAAATTGACCTCGAAACATGTTGGTCCCCTCGTAGTGTAAAAAGGACCGAGAAAGGAAAAAGTGAGAAGTTGTTTTTTGGTTGACTTTTTCCCTTTTTCTCCCTCTTTTTTCATTATGTTATTCTTGTCTCTAATGAGCCGAAAAGTGAGGTTGTTCTGAATTTTATTTTTTAATTATGAATATTTTTCCTGCTTATTTAGCAAAAATTATTCGTGAGAAAATTAAATTCTTTTCAATCTTAATTAAAAAAAAAAAAAACATTTCTTATGATTATATTTCTTGTTCTATACTTACATTTACTAATTTTAGAAAGAATTACATTTCTAAGAAATTCTCGCTAAACATGAGTCGATTATTTTATCCTTTCACTCTGCGATTCAAGAGAAGAAATCCTTAATTTTGGATTATAATAATTTTAGTTGTGCAAATAGGATATAGATATATTTTCAAAAGAGGAATCCTGTGAAAAATGAAATTTGGATTGTACTGTGCAGTTTTTCCTATAATCTATAAAATTATTAATTTATAGATCAAAAGAACATTTTACGAAAACATTTTATTGAAAAAATTACGGAATAAAAAAGTAAATTCCAAAAAATTACAATTATAGTAAAAATTATGTTAAAAGCGGTGAAATATTTTTGAAAACAAAATTGGAAAAAGTATATTTAAAAAAGATTTTATATGAAAAAACTCCCGATTGAATGTTATATTAACAAATAATAAACAACAAATTCTACAAAAAATATATTGAACAAAAAAATTAATCAACAAAATTAAAAAAAATGTATTTAAAAAATTTAAAATAAACTCCCGGTTATACGCGATCTTAACGAATAATAAACCAAAAATTCTAAAAAAAAAATAACTAAAAAATTTGCAAAAACTCCCGGTCTTTGTGTTCTTAAACATTATGTAAATAAAAACATAATGTTAAAAATTATCTTCAGGGGGAGTACACATAATACGCCACACGTTTTTCCTTTGTTGAAATAAAAATGAAAATAAAATTGCTTTGAAGCCAAAAGGGATAAGATATAAACAAAAGAAAAACGTGTGACGTATTATGTGCACAACACCTCATTAAAAAACTAAAAAAATAAATTTATAAAAAAGTTGAAAACTTTTGTAAATAATAAAGCGGAAGACTTCTAAATTTTTACGATACTATTACAAAAGCGAAATTAATGAAAAAAAGAACATTAAAAATAACTGCGCAAAAAGAAATAAATATTAAACTCATGCAAAATTTTTTCGAAAATTACAAATTTTAACTAGACTTGATAATTTTTATTTATTTGTTTATTCTTGCATATTTAATTTTTTTTAATGTTTTTTTTTCAAATAATTTCGCTTCTGCAAAAGTATCGTCAACATCTGGAAGGACAAAAATCTATTAGCAGTAATTATTTAAATAAAATAACCATTTCTTCAAAATATACACAAACAGCGATTATTTACATTAAATAAACATTTTATTTACAAAAATCGGCTTGGGGGACCCTTAAATATTTTTTGTATTTTGCCGAAAAACAGGGCTTATTATGACAAAAAAAAAACATTTTGTAGGGGTACCATTTGAGAAAAAAATCCTTTTTGGATCACTCTAATGTGCATATTAAATTTGCCACTTGAGGCGTTTGAAGCATTTGAGCTGAATCAGTCCTATTGAAAAAATCCTCGTCTTATTTTCGGACGAGGAAAACGTGAGAAAATGCGTGAGGATTTTCAGATTGCTCGAGGATTTCCACAATTGATGGAAAACTAAAACTAGATTTGAAAAAGACAAATTCTCATAATTTATATTTGAAAGTTATATTTGTATTCCATATTAACTCAAACTGAAAAGAACATTTTGTTCTTAAAGTACAGAAATATTTTCTTTAAGACAGCAGCAAACAAATTTTCACTTAAAATTTGAGATTGAGCTGCTTTTATCAATGAAGGAAAATATAAAAACATTATTCACACTCTTTTCCTAGCCAATGCCAAGTGAAACTCGTAGGGTCATATTTTTTAATAGTGCTATCGCAACATGTATAAACCACTTCAAAATTCCTGTTTAAGTATTTCAATATTCGCTCCTCGTTTTCGACGCATTGTTCCCAATAACGAACATCAAAATCTTCATCTTTGGCGACGGAACTATGAGTTTCGTTAAATGGAATCTCTTCGATTTCATCTTCGCAGCTCAAGCAAACAATTTGCTGCTTATAATTTGAAATTATGTATCGGTACTCGTTTTCTTCTGGAAGCGAACCCGTGATAATACCACAGGGCATGAAAAAATCGTCGCTTTTTATGAATAAAACTTGTCCAGAAACAAAATAATGACTGGATCTGAAACTCGCACACGTTCTTATGATCAGTTCATTTCCACATTGTTCTGAAACAGTGATTGGTCCAAGAATCTTGTAGTCCACAGGATTTCCATTGACGTCGATGTAAATGGATTTAAAACTCTTGCCAATAGACAGATCGCGGAAATAAGGAATCTTGAGAGGTTCTCCCTTTTGATTGGGGTACAAAGACCAAACTTTTTCTGTTGTGCATTTGTAATACTTTTTACCATCTGTCTCGTCAATTTCATACTGAAAACCGAAATAATCTTCCCAGATTTTAGTTTGAGTATCGATGGTATTCGAAGAGTTTGCAAAAGTTTGTCTGGAGAAGTCTAAAGCCCCAATTTCAGAAGCACGATCTTTGTTAGTAGTCGTTTGCAACTCAGGAAAGTCGTCACTCATCCAAGTCGGAAAATTAATTTTCGAATTTTCTGTTTTTGGAGAATTTTCTTCTCGATTAATATTAATTCTGGGCCAGATCGGAACTGTAATTTTAGGATCTTTCACAGTAAGAAGAGTGTTGTTGGAAGCCTGAGGATAATCGACTTTGGGATCTTCATCCTTCTCGAATGTCTTTTGCAGAGTTGCGTTTTTGGAAGAAATGGCATCATTGATTCTGAGATCTTTAGTTTCTTCAGTAACCTTATTTTCCACTGGATTTATTTTGTTGACGAGAAGATTCTGCATGGATGGATTATTTCTGAAAAAAGAAAGATACTTGCGGGTAAAGATACACTCAGCGAAGAATTCACGTGTAGTTCGGGTTTACACCCCAATAGTCCGGGTGTTTTCTCTTTTTTTTTTGTTTCACACGAATGTTTGGCGCGCTTGCACTATTGAGACGTGCGATCACCCCAACCATTCGGGTGCTCGCCCAAAACATCAGCGGCCGGAGTGGTGGGGCGCCCGCCCGAATACTTGGGGAGCTTGCACGAATGATTCGGGCAGTGGCACGAATGATTAAGGTCGTTAGACACCTCGCATCAATTAAAAATCTTACACGTTAATAATTATCAAAAGAAAAACCACATAACTAGTTACACTTTATTCCACTCACATCTCGCACATGAACAATAAAATCGACATAAACTAGAAACAGTGACATTCGGAAAGAGCCTGATGTTCATCAGCTGCGGCCATTAGCGAACATGCGCAAACGTCGAACGCGCAACATCCAACGCGGTTGACAACTCGATTCTCCCGAATCATTCGTGCAAGCTCCCCAAGTATTCGAGCGGGCGCCCCACCACTTCGGCCACTGCTGTTTCGGGTGAGCACCCGAATGGTTGGGGTGATCGCACGTCTCAATAGTGCAAGCGCGCCAAACCTTCGTGTGAAACAAAAACAAAGAGAAACCACCCGAACTATTGGGGTGTAAACCCGAACTACATGGGAATTCTTCGCTCAGTGTATTCATCAGCTGAAATATTAATATTTTGAATGTCAGATAAAAAAATTTGTTCTCCGTTTTACCATTTCTTAAACTTACCTTTTACTGGTAGGTTGCGAAGTATCAAGAAGAGAATTTGGATATTGTGGTGATTGGTTCGTAGGAATGCTGTGAGAAATAGGTGGTGAGATTTTTGGAATGTCATAATACTGCACAGCAATTGCACACCTGAATAGGTGAACTTGACCAGTTTCAGGTATTTCGCACGCGATTTCTCCAATACTGAATTCCGAAACATACATCTGAAAGAAACAAAGAATACAGTGTTAAAGTGATATAGTTACATTCAACATCTCAACGCCTTGGTTATCTGAAGTTTTCAATTTTTTCCAAGCGGCTATTTTCAGAAGCTGATAAAACATACTGTTTGTCAATTGAAATTCAATTACACGAATAAGGTTTAATTTTAAATGGATCCATCATTATAAGTATTTCATGCTCTGACTGCGCAAAAATCGAGTGAATAATGAAGACCTTTTATATCGCCTTAATGAATCGTATACGATATACAATTATATTCAGCATTATAGAAATGAATCAAAAATTAAATACACTAACTGTTTTAACCTGCTGCGTCAAGCCCATTTTGTGTAGAGAATATATTCCTTGTGGGACGACTTGCTTGACAAGTTCAAATAAGTCGGTAGCGTAGATCCTGTGGGGCAGTTTAAGCAATCGTGGATACCCAAAGCTTTTTTTGTCGTGCATTAAAATAATAGGAACGATGCATAGCTGAACGAAAGGTCTTATCCCGGTTTTAATGAACGATGATACCGTCACTTCTTCGTTACAAACAGGGCATAGGTGAAACTTTTTATCATTCTGGAAGTAATTCTGTTGAAAAAGAGTACAGAGTAAAAAATCAAATGTCCGTTCTTACCTTTAAAATAAACTTAAAATTACTATTCTGATAAAAAAAAAGAGTATAGAGTAAAAAAATCTCTGGTTCATGCCTTCACAATACACTTAAAATTGATATTTTGACACAACTCGTAGATATTCAAGTACTCATACTTTTAAGAATTTAAGTACAATTATTTGAATTTTGCACGTAAGAGTAGTTTACCTAAACTTATTAAAAACACAGTTTTTTCATTTAGTGAAATATTGTTTTGAAGAATGCCACACTTCGAAATTTGACATTATATGAATTAAGGTATCCCGCTAAATTAGGACACAAATCCATTATGATATCAAAGCTACAATTTTCTCGATTTAATATATTTTATTCGAAACCACCATGTTATGAGCCTATAACGCCCCTAGAAAAGTGAGCGTTAGATAGCCCTTTACCGAACAATATCAGCTATTGACAGTTTATTAGTTATAAACGCCGCCGCACTGACGGTTTATTAGTTCCAAAAATGGCCACTGAATAACGCACAATGTATTCTCTAACCGTAATTCGATTATGAGTGTACGAAGATTCTGGTACTAGTTCTGATTGGTAATCTCGTATGGCGCGAAATTTTCAAAGTGGTTCGGTGTGAGGTAGATTTTTGTATATATGTCGTAGCCCAGTAGCCGACCCAGTCGGTTAGCCGACTCGATGGCTAGTCGGCTAATAAACGCTGAGTAGCCGACTGTATACCTGCACCTGCTCACGTTGGCCGCTCGTCGCATGACCAGCGGCCAGTCGTCTATTGAAGTAGAGCGTTTCAGCCCAGTAGACGACTATACTGACCGCGAAAGCACGGTCTAAGTCCAGTCTCTTATGCTCTATAGAATATATTTCTCCCACCCTACTAATTCCAAATTTGAGTTGATGTTGCATGCCATTAGTGTCTTCAGATCACATTA
>CAKNYM010049300.1:100516-117537 GCA_932195095.1 Andricus curvator
TTTCTATTTTGACATTTTTTGGCGGTTTTAGTTGAAGGCAGCTGAGAGTTGTTTCGTTAAATGCAGGCCTCACAGTCCCTATAGGATAAAATATAGGGACCAAAGGGTACTTTTCGTCAAGCTCATAGGGTACTTTTTTCGCGCTCAAAGGGTAAAAAATTCAGGATAAATTTATAAGACTTCAAAACAATTCAAGTTAAATTCCAACGAATTCGAATGAATTAGAAGCAATTTTAAAAGTCAAAAAATTTCCATTGAATTCCGTAAAATTTGAATGAATTTAGAGGAATTTAAGATAACCGAGAAGAATTCGATGAAGTTCATAAATATTCAAGGTAAATTAAAAAAAATTTAAATGAACTGAAAATAATTTCAAAATATGAAGAAACTTTTATAAATTCAGTAACTTTGAAATGAGCTTAGAAAAATTCAAGGGAATTCAAAAGAGTTTTATGAAATGCCTAAGAATTCAAGGTGAGGTTAAAAGACTTCAGGGTCAATTAAATAAAAACTTTTAAAAATTAAAAGAAATCCATTGAATTAAGTATAATTGAGTAAATTTAGAATAATTCAAGTGAAGTAAAAAGATGCAAGGAAATCCCAAAGAATGTAAAAGAATTCAGGGTGAATTTCAAAAAATAATTTCAAATCTTCGAAACCCTACTAATTTCTAACTAAAAAAAATGACTAATGACTACAAAACAATTCAAAAAAATTCAAATGAATTGGAAAAAGTTTTAAAAATCGAAAACATCCATTTATTTCTGTAAAATTTGAGTGAATTTAGAGGAATTTAAGGGAAACGAGCAGAATTCAATGAAATGCATAAAAATTCAAGGAGAATTTTAAAAAAATTCAAATGAATTCAAAAAATTTTTTAAATATGAAGAAAACTTAAGAATATGAAAAAAAATTTAAATATAAAAAAATGCATTGAATTGAGTAAGTTTGAAATGAATTTTAGACAAAATTAAAGAGAATTAAAAAGAATTTGATGAAATCATTTGATGAAATTGGACGAACTTAGGATAAATTAATAAGAATTCAGGGCAAATTCCAAATGAATTGCAAAAAATATTGGAAAATCTCTTGACATTTTTAAAACCCTCACTTATTATGAATAAATTCTTTGAAATCCATTAAAATATTAAAATCCCTTAAAATTATTAAAACCCTTGAATCCTAAAATATTTCCAATCCTTTGAATCTTTTGAAATGCCTTGAAACTTTTTAAAGCTCTTGGAAATGCATGGGAATCTTTTAAAAGACCCTAAAATATTTCAAATCCTTTGAAATCCTATTAAATTACTGAAATCAATTAAAAATTTATTTATAATCTTTTAAAATAACCTAGAATATTTCTAATCCCTTAAAATCTTTTAAAATACCCTGCAATTTTTTTAAAATCTAGAAAATGCCAAGGAATTTGAAAAATACCTTAGAATATTTCAAATCCTTTCGTCATTTTATCAATTAATCTGCAGAACCAATCATATAAAAACTTTTTAAAAAACAATTGAATTATGTAAAATTGAGTAAATTTATAAGAATTCAAACGAATTAAAAAATTCAAAAGAATTTCAAAGAATTCAGGATAAATAAATAAGAATTCAGGGTGAAATCCAAAAAATAATTTTAAATCTCTTCAAATCTTTAAAACCCTACGAAATAACTCACTTTTCTTGAATAAACTCTTTAAAACACACTAAAATGTTATTAAATCTCTTAAAATTATTAAAGACAATTAAAAATTCCCTGGAATCTTTTAAGATTTCCTAAAATATTTAAAATCCTTTGAAATTCTACAAAATACCTCACTTCTCGTGAAAAAATTTTTTATCCAATAAAATATTATAAAATCCCTGTGAAATTCTATGATATTTCCTGAAAACCCTGGAAAATGTATTAAAATACATTAAGAGTTTTAAAAACCCTTAAAGTTATTTAAATCCTCGAAAATCTTATAAAATAACGTGAAATCCTTTAAAATATCTTACGACCTTATAAATCCTGTAAAATCGTTTCATATCTTCCGAAATTCTAGAAAATTCTTTATCCTAAAATATTTCAAACTCTTCGCAATTCATTAAAATTAATTAAATTAATTAACAATTCCTTGGATTCTTTTCAAATACCCTAAAATATTTCAAATTCTTTGAAAACCCACTAAACTAATAAAAACAATTAAAAATTACTCGAAATCTTTTAAAATAACCTAAGATAACTTCAAATATTTTAAATCATTTAAAATCTTTTGAAATCCCTTGAAATTCGTTAAATGAAAATGCCAATTAATACAAAATTACTCGGAATCTTTTAAAATTCCCTCAAATATTTCAAATTAAAAGCTCTTGAAAATGCCTTAGAATTTTTAAGAATACCCTAAAATCTTGAAAATCCCTTCAAAGGATTGAAATCTATTACAAATTTCTCGGAATCTTTAAAAATAATCTGAAATATAACAAAAGAATTCAAGACAATTCAGTGATTAATGTGATCTTTTCATTTTAAAAAGCGAATAAAAAATAATTTGAGAAAAAAGTGACTGAAGTTTTTAGAATGTTTCATTTTTAAAACGATTTCATTAAAAATTTAGAAAATTCGAATGGAAATGAATAAAATAACATTCTGCTATTTCATTAAACTATTAGGCTTATTTTTATGGATTGTTTTCTTTCGAAAACATGTTTTCATTTTTATCAGTGCTATATCTCTCAATATTTTAAATAAATATTTGATATATAAATACATATTTTTATAAGGGAGCCTTCACATATTACGTAACGTTATTTTCGACCTTTTTAACCCCCCTCCCCCATGTAACAGACCGTAAAATTTCCTTCGACCCCCCCACCCCCCCACTAGTTACGTAACATTTTTTGTATTATGTTTAAAAGCATAATATACGTTTTCTGAATTTAAAAAAATCTTTTTTAAGACGAAGTATTGTCTAGAAATAAATAAAACGATATTTGAATGTAAGACTGAATGCTTTTCAAATATTTTTTTCAGACATACAAATATTGAAATTACTGTCAGGAAAAGAAGTATTATCAGTTTGTTTTTAAATTGATATAAAAATAATTTTTATAAGATTCTTGAGAAAATTAAAAAAGATTTGTGAATATTTCATATGTGTCAAAAAAGAATCTAGAAGATTTTAAAGACATTTTTTCATTTTACAGGATCTCACAAAATATGAAGAAAAATTCGAGTCTTTTTAAAAGATATTTAGGACTTTTAGAAGTTTGGAAGAAATCAAAAACTATTTGATGAATTTTCGGAAATGTTAATAAGTTTTAAAATATTTTTAATCGATTCAAAATTTCTTAAATTCTTTAAAATATTTTTAACTGACTCGAATTATTCTTATAATTTTGAAAAATCATTAAAAATGGAAATAACTTGACTCAAAATCTTTGAAATTTTCCCAGAAATTTGAAGAAAATTTGTTTCTTCTCTTGCAACCTTTCAAAATTCATTTAAAGCTTCTAAAGTTTTTGTTTGAGATCTTCAAAAATCTACATTTTGTAAAATCATTTAAAGTTTGAAATTCTTTTTGAATCTCTTCAAATCTTATAAATGTTTCTTGAATTCACTCGATTTTTTTTATTGTTTAATCTTCTTCGAAATTTTAGGATATCGTTTGAAATGTTTTGAAATCTTTTTCAATTAAAAAAAAAATTTCAAAATAAAATGTCATTTAAAATTTCCCCAAGAACCTTAAGAAAATTCTTTTTTTTTTAATCTTTTCAGAATTTCCAAACCCTCTAATCTTTTAAAATTATTCAAACTTTTTCTGAATTTCTTTTAAATTCTGCAAAATCAAAAAAATTATCTTAAAATCTTTCAGATTCTTCTTTGAAAATTTTAGAAATCTTTTGAAATGTTTTGAAAACTTTTTAAATATTCTCTTCAAATTAATTTTTCAAAATAAAAAATCATTTTAATTTTTCTCAGAAACCTAATGATTTTTTTCATTTCCTGGAAACCTTACAAAATTTTTAAAATATCCTCATAAGTTTTAATTCTTTTTGTATCGTTTCAAAACATCTAAATATCTCTTAAACTTATTCAGATTTTTTCTAAAATGGTCTAATATGGCAAAATTTTTCTTTATAATATTTGACACTCTTTTTAAAAATGTTAGGAAATAATTAAAAATATTTTGTAATATTTTTCAATTTTCTCTTAGAATTAATTAGAAAAATCATTTGAAATTTTCCCATGAATCCTATGAAGATTTTTTTCATTCTCTTGACACCCTGCCGAATTCAGTTTACCTAAAAATGGTTTAAATCCTGAAAACTAAAAATTGTCTTGAAGTCTTCCATATTCTGTTTCCACACATTTTGAAATCTTCCAAACATATAATTATTCATTTAAAATAAAACCGAAATCATTTAAAATTTTCCCAGAATGTATGTTGCGTGTGGAGGGGGGGGGGGGTATTTTTGACCCGATTAAGTAACAGTTTTAATTGCACGTCCTATTTAAAAAAGGCAATGTTACTAAATAATCTCGAAAATATCGAACACATTGTGGACGAAAACGAGAAAATTTAAATAACGAGAAAATTTAAATCGTAAATAATTGTTTAGTATTGGGAAATAATTATATTCTTAACATTTTGCTACCACACTATAATTTTTAAACTTTTTTACATTTTCAAAGAGATAAGAAAAATAAAATTATGTGCAAAAACTTATTTCGAAGAATTCCAAAAAAAGTAGAAGCTTTTTAATAATTTTTAAAGATTTGAGATTATTTTTTTTAAGATTTCTGGGAAAATTTTAAATGGTTTCGGTTTTATTTTAAAATAATAATTTTACGTTTGGAAGATTTATAAATGTGGGGAAAAAGAATATGAAAGACTTCAAGGCAATTTTTATTCTTCAGGATTTAAACAATTTTTAGGTAAACTGAATTTGGCAAAAAGTCAAGAGAATGAAAAAAATGTTCTTAAGATTCATGGGAAAATTTCAAATGATTTTTTTAATGAATTCTAAGAGAAAATTGAAAAACATTACAAAATATTTTAAAATATTTCCTAAAATTTTTTAAAAAGAGTGTAAAAGATTCATAATCTTTTACATATTATTTAAATTTATTTATTTGGCATTTTGCCATATTAGATCATTGTAGAAAAAATCTGAATAAGTTTAAGAGGGCTTCCGTTTTCGGTACCGATCGTGAGAGAACTCTTTTGTGTCAAGTGTTGGTTTTTTGGCTTTGGTGAAGGGAATCAGCGTGTGTGGATGCAGAAAGGGCAGTGAGTGAGGAGATCAGGGGTAAAGGAAGAAGGGTGAGTGAAGGCAAGGGTGTAAAGTGTGAAAGTAAGTTGTGAGAAAGGGAAATTGTAGCGCGTGAGTTTTGAGGTTAGGAGTAGAAAACTAGTTGCGGGGTAAGGGATAGGCGAGTAAAGAGCGGAAAACGTCGCGGAATACTGGGCAAGGTAGGATACTAGGATGCCGACGGTACGAAGCCCACAATCGGGCGCCAGAGGGCAGGTAAATGATGAAACAAGAGGTGAGGAGGTTGAGAGCGCGGTTAGTGGGGAGAAGGGGGATGTTGACAGTAGCTGTGAAGAGACGTTAGATACGCCGACCAGGGTTTCGACGCCAGAGCGAAGGGATTCAGGTACGGGCCATCAACGCGGGAGGCCCTCTAACCTACAGCGGCTTAACAAGCTAGGCAGCGCGGGTTCGAATAGGAGTTTGGACGAATGGCGAAAAAAAGTGAGCGCGACTAGTAGTGAAGGGGAAGAAAAAAGAAAAAGAGAGGAAGGGGACGATGTAGAAAGGGACAAGGAAAGCAAGAAGGTTAGGACTAAACTCACTAAAAGAAAAACACCAGAAAGAGATAGGGGGGACGGAGGAATTTTTGAAAAATTAGAGGCTCTCATAAAAGGGTTCAGAGAGGAAACAAGGAAGAGACTAGATGATATGAATAGGCAGGGGAAAGACGTAAGGGGGGAAGTGAGAAAAGTAAGAGAAAAGTGGGAAGAGTGGGATAAACTCTGGAAAGAGGAGAAGGACAAGGTATGGGGTAAATTAGAGAGTATAGAGAATAGACAGAAAGAGGATGACGAAAAGAGAAATAGTCAGATAAAACAGTTGGAAGAAAGGGTAAACAACTTAGAAATGAGGAATGAGCATATGGGGAAAGAAACAGAGGGTGCGGAAATAGGAGAAGGGAGCAGTAGGAACGTGCAAAATGAGAATGAAAGATTAAAGAAGAGACTAAGTGACATTGAAAGGAGATTGGAAGGGGAAGAAAGGGTAAAGAGAAAAAATAACATAGTAGTTAAGGGATTGACAGTAGAGAGTGAAAAAGGGGAAGTGGAAATCAAAAATCTTTTGAGAGATATTGGAGTTCAGGTAAGGGTAGAAGGAGTTAAGAGAATAGGTGGGACGAAGGAAGGAAAAGAAGGAATGTTTATAGTAAAAGTAGGGAGTGAGGACGAAAAAAAGAAAATTATGGAGAACAAAAAATTATTGAAAGGAAGAAGGGAAAGAATTGAAGAGGATTTGACTTGGAGGGAGAGGAAAAGGAAATGGCAGATAGAGCAGAGGGCATGGGTTGAGAGGAAAAAGGGGCGCATGGTATGGATAGGGAGAGACAGATTATGGATAAATGGGGAGGAATGGTTCTGGGACGAGGAATTAGAAGAAATAAGGGAAAAGGGAAAAAGAGTTGAGAAAGGTAGAAAAAAGGAAGATGCAAAAGAGGTTAGAGATCAAACAGAGGGGTTTCCAAAAAGCAAGGCGGAAGAAAAGTGAGCAGGATAGGTGAGGGAAGGGAGGAGAAAAACGTGAAAATAGCTTTCTGGAATGTTTCAGGCTTGAAGAACAAGAATGAAGGTTTTTTGCGGGAGTTAGAAAAGTGGGATGTGATTATGATGAGTGAAACCTGGGTCGATGAGAAGGATTGGAAGGGGGTGAAAAGGAGATTACCTAAAGGTTATGTGTGGACAATGCAAGAAGCAAGAAAGGAACACGTTAAAGGTAGAGGGATGGGCGGCATGGTCTCAGGGGTGAGAAAAGAATTGTCAATAAAAGGGAGAATAGAGGAGGACATGGAGGAAAAGGATGGTACAATGGTAAGAAGGATAATAATTGGAAAAGTCAAAATAGCGGTGGTTTGTGTATATAGAAGAAGAGGGGAAGAGGAAGGTTGGAGAGTAATAAGGAGATGGATGGAGGAAAAGAAGGAAGAGTTGGTTTTGATAGGAGGTGACTTGAATGCCTGGACTGGCGAGCAAGGGGGAGGGACTTGGGATGAAGAAAAGGAAACCTACATAAGGAGCTCCAAACATAGAGAGATAGATCGGGAGGGGAGGAGGTTACTAGACGTAATAGGAGAAACAGGATGGTTTATCTGTAATGGCAACATGAAAGGAGATGAAAAAGGAGAAATCACATTTATAGGTAAGGGAGAAACAGTAATAGACTACATCCTGGCGGAAGAAAGAATGAGGAATATGATAGGCAGTATGAATGTGGGGAATGAGATAGGGTCTGAGCACTTCCCAGTGATAGCTACACTGAAAGGTGGCGTCCATAAGCGCGGCAGAGGGAGAAAGGAAAGAGGGGGAGAAAGGAACACGAAAATGGGAGTCTGGGGGGTAGATAAATTAAAAGAGTGTAAACAAAAAATGGAAACGCAGAATGTTAGGTATGAAAAGGAGGAGGGAGTAGACTCGTTAATTGAAAGGTTGAAAGGGTCGATTGAGAAGGTAAGGGCGGAGGTAGGTACAAAAGAAGGAAGAGAAGAGGGAAAGAGAGGCTGGTGGGACGAGGAATGCAGGGAGAGGAAAGAGAGAATGAAAGAGTGTGTAAGAAAATGGAGGAAAGGAGAAATAGAGAAGGCGGAGTACAACAGGAGAAAAAGAGAACATGAAAGGATGCTGGAAAGGAAAAAGCAAAAGGGAAAGGAGAAATACAAGGAAGAAGTAGAAAAAGCGATCAAAGAAGGTAGGGTCTGGGATGTGATAAATAGGGAAAGAGGAGGAAGGAAGGGCGTGAATGAAGAAATAGAAATGGGCGAGTGGACGGATTATTTTAAGGGTCTGTCAGGGGGAGAACAAAATAGGATGAAAGGGGAAAATAGAAGGATAGTCCAGGGAGAAATGGAGGAAGGGAACGAAATAACAAGAGAAGAAGTGGATCAGGCGATAGATAGACTGAAAAGAAACAAGGCTACAGGAGAGGATGGTATGGAGAACGAAGCAATAAAGTATGGAGGAGAAGGGATTAGAGAAGGGATGTGGAAGATCTGCAACAAGGTCTGGAAAGGAGAAGGGTGGCCGGAGGAGTGGATGACAGGGCTGGTGGTACCGCTTGTCAAGAAAGGGGATGGTAAGAAGGTAGAAGAGGGTAGGTAGATTCTAAGAAAAAGGTTAGAGAATCAGATAGAAGAGAAACAAAGTATTCCACACAATCAGACGGGATTTAGAAAAGGGATGGGGACAATAGATAACATTTACGTACTCAACTACTTGGTTAACAGAAACTTAGGGAGAAAAAGAGGGAAATTAGTCGCCTTGTTCGTAGATTTTAAAGCAGCTTTTGACTCAGTGAATAGAAAAGTGCTATGGCAGGCAATGAAAGAGAGGGGAATAGAAGAAGGGTTGGTGGAGAGGATAAAGGAAATTTTTACTGAAACCAGGATTAGGGTGAAGATAGGGGGGAAAAAGGGGGAGGTTTTCTGGACAGGAAGAGGTCTAAGGCAAGGGTGCCCGTTGAGTACGCTACTATTTAATATGCTGCTGGCAGATTTAGAGGAGAAGCTAAAGGAGAAAGGGAAAGGGGGGACGATTTTGGGTAATAGCAAACTATATTCTCTAGCGTACGCGGACGACGTAGTTCTATTAGCAGACGATGAGATGGGTTTGAACCTAATGATAAGAATTTTCGAAGAGTATGTGGGAACAAAAGAACTGACGGTGAACGTAGGGAAGACCAAGGTGATGTGCTTCAGAAATAGAAAGTCCAAAATAGGTTACGTTTGGAAGAGGAACGGACACACAGTGGAAAGTGTGGAGGAGTTCTGTTACTTAGGTTTTTGGTTTGAGGCAGGAGGGGGAAATGAGGTACAGGTGAGGAAAAGAATCGAATGTGCGAGTAAAGTAATGGGCCAAGTATGGGGTATAGGAAAGAGAAGGTTCAATGACGATTGGAGAATGAGGGTTTGGATGTTTGATGCGTTGGTTTGGGCGGTGTTGTGTTATGGAGTGGAGGTCTGGGGATGGAAGGAATATAGGAAAGTGGAAAGCATGCATGAGAGATTTCTGAGATGGGTAATGGGGGTTAGTTGGAGTTGCCCAGGATACATGTTAAGGGAAGAAATAGGAAGGGAAAAAATGGTAACTAGACAAATTAAGAGAGCCTGGAAGTTTGAAGAGAAACTGAAAAGGGGAGAAGGGAGCAGAATAGCACAAGTGTGCTTGGACGAAGTTCGGAATAAGGAGACGAGAGGCAATTTGGGAAATTCGAAATGGGAGGAAGAAAGGAAAATAATGAGGAGGGCTTGTGATATACAAGAAGGGGTACTGGAGTGGGAGAACATAGAGTTAGAGCTATTAGTAAAACAAGGAGAAGAGAGATGGATAAAGATTATGGATTCGAAGTACAATAGATGGTATATGATGGTCAAAGGGTTAGCGGAACCAGAATATTTGCAAAAAATAAAAAAGGAAGACAAATGGAATAGAGTGGTACGGTTTAGAATGGGAGAAGGAGTGAGATCCTGTAGATATTGGATGGATGAAGAGGACAATCTGTGCAGAGTATGTGGATACGAAATGGAGTCATGGGCACATGTGTTAGAGAGGTGTACAGGGGAGGAAGATGGACAGTTGAGTGTGGATGAATGTGTAAGATGGATTTTGGATGGTAATGGACAGGGAGTGACGTGGATGAAAAAACTGGAAGAAGTGAGAGAAAGCAAGGGAGCAGGGCAGAGCCAAACGGGTGATCCTGTTTAAAGGAAAGTAACTAGAAAAAATTTTTAATTTTTAAATCGGTAAAAATGTATTTTATGGTAAGAGAAAACGGAAGCCCTGGAAGATCGCTCATTTGTAGAAGTTTAAGAACCAATAGTTATAATATTATTGTTATTAAAGTAAGGCGAAACATTAGAATATAAGCAGCGGTTAAGTTAGGTTAAGGATGAAATGTAAATATATGTACAGGGAGCGGAGGCCCTCAAACCCGTAAAAGGGAGAGATTAAATATACAATAAGTTTAAGAGATATTTAGAAGTTTTGAAACGATACAAAAAGAATTAAAACTTGTAAAGATATTTAAAAAATTTTGTAAGGTTTCAAGAAAATGAAAAAAAAATCAATAGGTTTCTGAGAAAAATTAAAGTGATTTTTTATTTTTAAAAATTAATTGAAAGAGAATATTTAAAAAGATTTCAAAATATTTCTAAAATTGTCAAAGAAGAATCTGAAAGATACGAAGACAATTTTTTTAACTTTGCAAATTTAAAAGAAATTAAGAAAAAATGTGAATAATTTTAAAAGATCAGAGTGTCTAGAAATTCTAATAAGATTAAAAAAAAAGAATTTTCTTAAGATTCTTGGGGAAATTTAAAATGATTTTTTATTTTGAAAAAAAAAAAATAATAAAAACTGAAAAAGATTTGAAAACATTTCAAACGATATTCTAAAATTTCGAAAAATAGTGTAGAATATTTTAAAGCAAAATGTTTCAATCTGGTAAGATTAAATAATAAAAAAACTCGAGTAAATTCAAGAAAAATTTGTAAGATTTGAAGAGATTCAAAAAGAATTTTAAACTTCTAAAGATTTTACAAAATGTAGATTTTTAAAGATTTCAAACAAAAACTTCAGAAGATTTAAAATAATTTTGAAAGGTTACACTCGCAAAATTTCAAAAATTTTAAGGCAATTTATTTACATTTTTAATGATTTGAAAAATTCGAGTCAGTTAAAAATATGTTAAAGAATTTAAGAGGTTTTGAATAGATTAAAAATATTTTAAAACTTATAAACATTTCCAAAAATTTATCAAATAGTTTTTGATTTCTTCCAAACTTCTAAAAGTCCTAAATATCTTTTGAAAAGACTCGAATTTTTCCTAATATTTTGGAGATCCTGTAAAATAAAAAAAAAGTCTTTAAAATCTTCTAGATTCTTTTTTGACACATCTGAAATATTCACAAATGTTTTTTAATTTTCTCCGAAGAAAATTGTACGGTCTGTTACATGGGGGGGGGGGGGGGGTTTAAAAAAGGTCGAAAATAACGTTACGTAATATATGAAGGCTCCCTTATGCAAATATGTATTTCTATATGAAATAATTATTCAAAATATTGAGAGATATAGCACTGATAAAAATTAAAACATCTTTTTGAAAGAAAACAATTTATAAAAATAAGCCTAATAGCTTAATTAAATAGCAGATTGTTATTTTATGTATTTCCATCCGAAGTTTCTACATTTGTAATGAAATCGTTTTAAAAATGAAACATTCTAAAAACCAAATTTATATTAAATACGAAATTTATTTTCATTTTATTGAAATCAATGTTCAAATTTTTTAAATAAAATATTTAAAAAATTACATTTTATTAACAATTAACATGTGATTTCTTTATTTAAATTAGTTGAAACGATTTGCTTTGAAACACAAAGGAAATGTTTATATTTAATACTTAATAGTATTTTTTCATATTTTGAATTTTCCCGCCCTAATGTTTGAAATTTTGGAAACTTTGAAACGTTTCCAAAGTTTCGTGAAACTTTTCATTTGGTCAAAGTTTCATGAAACTTTACAACTCTAAGCGGAATGCACCTGCAGTGAGACTCCGATACCGTGTCGAACGGACCTCTTTTTCTAACGTGTGGAGATAGAAAGAGAGGTTCGTTCGATTTTCATTTCCGAAACAGCATCCGCTGTTCTTGTCCCTAGAAAGTATTAATACTCTGAAAGTAATATTATTAGTAGTATTATTACTCTCCCTTTCCTTAAAAAGCATTTAAATAATTTAAAGTAAAGTCATGAAATTGTGACAAAGATTCTAACCTAAAAATTCAACAATAGCATAAAACAATGAAACTTACCGTATTTATCCAATTTTTACATACGGCGTGGGAACTTCGTTGTCTAGATATTTTTATTACCTGTTGCGGGATGTATTTTTAATGTTTTTCTAAGAGCAATCTAGTAATCAACTGTAATTAACTCAATTCTTGAGACAAGAAAAACACAAAGAGACAGATTTGCTTTGTCCTGCTTGGGGATTCCCAGTTCCGCAGTGATGCCAATGTTGGCGTCTTTTGCTACTGCGCTTGCGTTCGGACCGCGCACTGGTTGGCCGCAGCTGGAGCGCGATTCAAAATTGGAATTAAAAACAATTATTGTGACTTAAATAAATTATTGAAAAATGCACAAGAATGTATACAAATTGTACAACTTCTGATTTTAGACTTCTGAAATTAAATGTTTTGTGAAATATAAGTTATTCTTTGGAAGTCAAAGAAAATAAACTGTCATTAAAAAAATATATGTATTATAAATTTTTTTCTTGTCTAAAATCAGAAGTTGTACAATTTATATACATTCTTGTGCATTTTTCCATGATGATTTATTTTCATTACAAGAATTGTTTTTAATTCCAATTTTGAATTGCGCGCCAACTGCGGCCAACCAGTGCGCGGCTCGAACGCAAGCGCAGTAGCAAAAGGCGCCAGCATTGGCATCACTGCAGTTCCCACAGGCCACAGCTTCCTTCTTTTTCCGTTTTTTTTTAACGTTCGAATGTTGGACACAGTGGTTTCTGCCTCGCGCAGTGGCCCTCATTGGCCGCTTTCGGCGCGCAATTCAAACCGGGTATAATCATTGAAATTAAGTGAAATAATTACATATTGGGCAAAATTAAAAAAATATATATATTTAGCGGTCGCTTAAGCCAATTTTTAAAAAATAAATGTTCATTAAATTTAATAATCGCTGTTTGTGTGTTTGTAATTCGACATACGTACAGTTTACTCTTGAATGAAAAAAAATGGTTATTTTATTTAAATAATCTCTGCTCATGGATTTTTGTACTTGGACAGGCATACTTGGGAGATACCTAAATATTTCGTTTAAAATAACTATTTTATTCACAAAAACCGGCTTGAGGGACCCATGAATATTTTTTTTAATTCTACCAAAAATCAGGGCTCATTTTTACACCAAAAGAAACACTTTGAAAAATTATTTTAATCACCGGTTCATCTCAGCTTGTAATTAAATAATGCTTTTATAATTTTAAACATTTCAACAACAAAAATTAAAGAAATAAGCTTGAAATTTAAAAAAATTTGTATTGTGATTCTTTTATTTTGAAAAAATACTTAGATGGCATCATAAATCAATATGCAATAAATATCATCTACTTTTAAAGATCTTTCGGTTAAAGTTGGTTGAGGAACATCGTGTAACGCAACATCCTGGTAAAATTTGGATTTCTTACACAATTTTTTATTAAAAAGCATCACTCATTACTCTAATTTTAAAATATTAATATTATAATGATTTAAAATCTCTTTTATTTATATTCTATTTTTATGTCATTTTATTTTACTATTTCTTTTTCATTTGAATATTTATTTTATCCTTATCAAACTACTTTTACATTTTTTTTCATCTCGTATGAAAATAATAATAACCAAAATATAAATGTTCAATTGAATTTAAAAAAATGAGAATTTTCTATAAAAAAACAAAACTTTTCTTGGTGTAAAAGTGGTAAACGTTGAAAAAACAAATTTTTTCATATTAGAAAATTGGTTAAAAATGAATATTTTTGATTGATTTAAATAAGTTTAGTAGTCAATTGCTATAAAAAAATTTAATTAAAAGAAAATTGGCAAAAAATGCCGGCAGCAGGAATCGACCCCAGATTTTCCGGTTACAAACTTACCACCTGAAGAGGGAGTGGGAAGATTCTTGCATCACAGTCCATGTAACATGGGAAGATTTGTCTAATGGCTGAAAAACGCCTCTTATTACTCTAGCATATTACAAGTTTGGTAATGACCAAACAAAATTCAGAAGGTCGTAGGTTCCCCTTGTTAAACGGAACAAGAACATTAATAATTATTAATATATAATTAATCAAAATTATTGATAATTAATAATTATATAGTTATATAATTATAGTCCAAACAATTTACAGCATTATTATTACCATCCTGTGACAAAAATAATAATACAGTGAACTCTTGCCTATTTCAAGGTTTACCTATTTCAAGTCCCCTGGGCTGGGATATTTCAAATTGCGCAGTTCCGCCACCTCCCACCACGGACCTTGTACGGTCTCGCCCACGCCAGTGGCTGGCCAATTAGAAAGAGGCTCGGAAAGCGGGAAGCCCTCGTTTCTTTGAATTGAGTATTTTAGCATGACGTCATCGGAATGTATACGAATTTTTGGAGGAAATATTCTAAACGTAAAGTAAGTCATAAATGCACAAATAGTAATATTTGTCAAGTGTAGAATGTATTTTCTTAGGCATGTTCCATTTTTTTGTCGTTTGACGACCTTTCAGTTTTACGAAATAAAATATCAAAAATTTGAGGTTAGTGTATCAGATCGATTTAATCAGAATCGGGTACTCTAACCTCAAATTTCGAATAGTTGATTGTATTTCGTGAAGCTGAAAGGTCTTCAGCTGATAAAAGGATGAAACAGAATTACGCAAATGCATTCTACACTTGAAAAATATTTCTATTCAGACATTTATAATTTACTTTTAAGTGCAAAATATTTTCTCCCAAAAGGCGTATGCATTTCCATGTCAAGATGTGCCAAATATGCTAACCTTCCTGACATTTCCACACCTATCTTAGCATGACCGTGACGTCATGCTACAAAACTCAATATTCCGCGAAATATTCCAGTCGGTTTTTCATTCTATTAGGTTGATTTTTAGATGGCAAATTGTACTATTTCAAGAAAAATTTATAGTTGTCGCGTCGTACGTAAAAAAAAACTTGAAAAACACTGACATGCATGATGCGCAAACGAGCACACATTCTTACAGCGCACGCATCGATACAAGGCCAGGGCAGCCAATGAACGTAGCTTGGGAAAAATCACCCGACGACTCGCGGTAGAGGTGGGGGCCCCTCCAGCCTTGAAATACGCAAATGTTTACGTTTCGCGGCCCTTGAAATAGGCAAGAGTTCACTGTAATCATTTTTCCACAGACACGAAACATTGACTAGAAGCTTCATCAAGTGAACGACAGATGTCGACATCATTTTTCACGAAATTGACTATAAGCTTCATCAAGTGGCCGGCACCTACCTCTATCGGCCACTTGATGAAGCTTATAGTCAATTTCGTCTAAAATGCACTCAGGCGACTTTAACATCTTGGATGTTTCAGTCTAACATCTCGAAGTTTTGAGTTTAAGATACAAATAGTTGTACGCGTAACATTTCAAAAAGATAGCAGATATTACGCGTTAATATCTGTATGTTTCGCTGTCCTACTTTATACTTTAAACATCTACGTCCATTTTTCATCCATTTTTCTCCTCACAACTAAAACTGATAGGATCGTATCGCTCCTGATTTTTGACGCGTTGTTCCCAATAAAACATCAAACTCTTTAACTTTGGTGATAGAAGCTATGTATTTCGTTAAATGGGATCAAACACGTAACAATACCGCAGGGTGTAAAAAATCGACGGTTTCCGTAAATAAAACTTGCATACTCACGAAATAATAACTGAATCTGAAACTCGCACACGTTTTTATATAATCAGTTCATTTCTACATTATTCTATAACAGTGATGAGTGCAAGAATCTCGTGGGCCACCGGATTTTCCTCGACGTCGATGTATATAGATTTAATATTCTTGCTAATAAAAAGATCCAAATGAAGTTCCTTCAAAGGTTGTTCTCCGTCTTGATTGGCGCACAAAGCCTTAACATTTTCCGTTCCGCATTTGTAATATTTTTTACATTCTATCTCGTCCAGTTTATATAGAAAAATGAAAAAAATTTCCCAAGAAGAGAAAGCTTAAGATCATCTTTGAGATCTTCAGTTTCTTCAGTGTCCTCATTTCCCATTGGATTTAATTTGTTGAGGAGTAGAGTCTGCATGGATGGACTATTTGTGAAACAAAAAAGATACTTATGGGTTAAGATATTCGTCAGCTAAAATATTAATATTTTCATGTAACACGAGTACGTTTTCCTCGCTTTCTGGGTTTGTTTTGTAGCAGCAAAATAGGTTATTGTTAGTGGTGGAGTACTTTGCCGGCCTAGGCCGATAAAGTGCACTTTATTGTCCGCGGGGAATGCGCCCGCATGCGCGTTTGTTACTTCGACCCACGCGCACTGTTCTGCGCGGTACTTGTCCCTTTAAACTGACCTCAAACCTGAGACGTGATTTTATTTAAAAACTCGGAAACCATACTCTTATTACATAAAATTTGTGAGTACTGAGGCAGCGAAGTCTTTTTAAAGTCTCGCGTGTTTTCAAAAACTCATACTCGGCATTAAAAAGACTACTTCGCTGCCTTTGTGCACAATAAACTATAAATGTGAGGTAAACAAACTATTTCTCCTTTAGAGCCTTCTTAGGGTTTAGTAGCCCCGGGCAAAAACTCTTATTATACTTTCGGCAAATTTGGAAAATTTGGTTGATGGAAATGAGGAAAGAGGACGTAGTGGGAATGAGGGTAAATTAAGGGAGGGAAAGTGAGTAGAAAATGAGAGGAGAGGAAGCACGGGATGTGAGGTGAGGAAAATTAGTGGAAGCGAGTGGAAATGAGGGGAGGGGTATCAGGGGAAGTTAGGAGAGAGTAAGTTAAGGGAAATAAGGGAAGGGGAAGTAGGAGACATGAGAGGATGGTAAGTAGGGGGAGTGAATGGTAATAAAGAGAGGGAAGGTGAGAGTAAATGAGGAAAGGGGAAGAAGTAAGAATTAGTAAAAATGAAGGAAGCGGAAGTAGAGGAAGGAAGGGAAAATTATGGGAGGGGTAGAAGGG
>CAKNYM010049300.1:117547-136752 GCA_932195095.1 Andricus curvator
GGGAAGTAGAGGAAGTAGTGGGAAATAAAGAGAGAGGAAATGAAGGGAAGGGAAGTGAGTGGAAATGGGAGGAGAGGAAGCAGTGGAAGTGAGGCGAGGAGAAGTACGGAAAGTTAGTGGTAATGAGAGAAGGGAAAGTAAGAGAAAATGAGGTGAGAGAAATTGGTGAAAGTCAGTGGAAATGAGGGGAGGGGATGTATCGGTAGCAGGGGAAGTGAGGAGAGGGTAAATTAGGGGAAGCAGGGGACATGAGAGTAGGGAAATAAGGTTAGTGGAAGTAGAGAAAGGAAGGGAAAATGAAGGAAGGCAAATGAAGGAAGGGGTAAAAAAGGAAGTGAGGTGAGGAGAAATTAAGAGAAATGAGGGAAGGGGAACTAGGGAAAATTAGGAAAGGGTGAGTAGGGGAAGCGAGGAGAAATAAGGGGAGGAGAAGTAGGGAGAGTGCGGGTTAATAAGGATGGAAGAAGTGGTGGGAACTGAGAGGAGGGAATTTAGGGAAGGTAAATAGGGAAAGCCATGGGAAATTTGTGGTGGAGGTAGTGAGGGGAAGGAAGTAAGAGAAGGGAGGGAAATTAAGGGAAAACGATGGAAGTGGGAGTAAGGGTGAAGGAGGGGTGAGGAAGTAGGGTAAGTAGGGGAGGGGAAGTTAAGACTGCGGAAGGGGAGTGTTATTTGGGGAAGTGAGGAGAGGGGGAAGTATAGGGGAAAAAGTTGGATAAGGAAGGGGAAGTGAAGGTTGATGTGTGGGATGGGAAAGTAGGGGGATTAGGGGAAGGTGTGTATGGGAGGGGGAAGTTTGAAAGACTTAATTAGCGTCTTGATAATAAGCTACGAAACCCTTTTTTAACTAATTTTTTAGACGTACGTTTCACTGATAGGCTTCGTAGCAATGCCGTGAAGTATCGGCGGTGAGATTTTTGGAATGCTTTTTGCATAGTGCACAGCAATAACAAAGTCAGACAAGTAAACTCTGCCAGTTTCACGAATTTTTCCGCCAATTTCTCCGATTTTGTATTCTGGCCAGATTTTAACCTGATAAAAAGAATACAGTGTTAAAGTGATATGGAGAGTTTCATTCAACATCCCAGCGTCTTGGTTATTTGAAGTTTTCAAAGTTGTTTTTCAAGCGGTTATTTTCAGAAGCTTGTAAAACTTTTCAATTCGATGGTATCGAGTGTCAATTGAAATTTAATTGCACGGATAAGGTTTATATCGTCTTAATGAATTGAGGGCCCGGATCAAAGAACCGATTATAACTTTCTGGCGTAGGGGTCTGCTTACTCTGAGCGCCATAAAGTTATAACAATACTTTGATCCGGGCCCTCAATTGTAAGCAACCTAATATCTCCAGAATGCCAGTAGAAATTATAGAAGTAATTCAAAAATTAAATAATAAATACAATCAATATTTCAACCTTCAAGCCCACTTTGTGTAGAGAATATTTTCCTTCTGGGACCACTTGCTTCACAAGTTCAAATAAGTCGGAAGCGTCCACTTCGTTGGGCAGTTTAAGCAATCGTGGATACCCCAATGGTTTGTTGTCGTGCATTAAAATAATAGGAACATTGCATAGCTGAACGAAAGGTTTGCATTTATTGGTTTTAATGAACGATGATGGCGTCACTACGACGTTACATACAGGACATACGTGAAACTTCTCATCTTTCTGGAAGTAATTCTGTTAAAAAGAGTAACGAGTAAAAAACAATATTTCTGATCGTATCTTTAAAAAAAATTTAATTGGTTATTTTATACAACTCGCAGATATTTGTCCAGGAACCTCGGAGGATCCTGGACATGTTGCTGGACACGATTCTGCACACGAATCTGCACAGGTAACCTTGATGGTTCCTCTATAGGAATTTGGCGAAGGAAACTGTTCAGGATCCTATACATGAACCTGGATAGGAACTAATCCGCGAGGGTTCGCTAGTTGCTTGACTCTCTCGATACTGACTTCAATCTTCAAGGCAATAAAAGGAAAGCAACTTCAAAGCTGTAAGCGACATCAGTTTTCGCGACAGGAACCCGCGCATCAATTTACTTAGTAAAGGAACCTCTACAGGAACCTATACTCGATCATTTAAAGGTTCCTTTGTCGGTGCAGGTTCCATTGCAGGATCATATACAGTTTCTTTCGCCAAATTCCTGCACAGGAACCGTCAAGATTACCTGTGCAGGTTCGTGTGCAGAATCTCATCCAGCAACACGTCCAGGATCCTCCGTGGTTCCTGTACAGGAATTTTCAGCTGGCATAAACTGAGGCCAAATGGAGAAGTCATTTCATCTATTTTTTTGTTGTATACATAATCTAAAGAGTAGAAAGACTACCGGTAAAGGCCGTTTTTTTCAGGGAATATTCTATTTTTTATTTAATAATCGAAAGAAAAAAATGCACCCTATGAGCGGCACTACGATAACACCACCATCACAGTAGTGGAGTGTTCTACTATTTATCTAAGAAGGGAGTAGATGAAACAGTTGTCTACATCGGCTTTTGCTTTCGATACTTACCATGGTTGTGACCGTCCATGCCGGAGGAAGAGGATCTGCTCGGTTCTGCTTTTCGGCGAACCTAACGACCAAATGAAAAACTACCATCCTTAAGAAACTAAGTTCATGGTAGTTATTAGTTTTGTCCTTAGGTTCGCCGAAAAGCAGAACAGAGCAGATCCTTTTCCAAGGATGATTTGATACAACTCGTCTCAAACTCGTAGATATTTGTCCAGGAACCTCGGAGGATCCTGGACATGTTGCTGGACACGAATCTGCACAGGTAACCTTAACGGTTTCTCTATAGGAATTTGGCGAAGGAAACTGTTCAGGATCCTATACATGAACCTGCATAGGAACTAATCCGCGAGGGTTCGCTAGTGGCTTGGCTCTCTCGATACTAACTTCGATCTTCAAGGGAATAAAAGGAAAGCAACTTTATAGCTGTAACCGAAATCAGTTTTCGCGACAGGAACCCGCGCATCAATTTACTTCGTAAAGGAACCTCTACAGGAACCCATACTCGATCATTTAAAGGTTCCTTTGCCGGTGCAGGTTCCATTGCAAGATCATGTACAGTTTCTTTCGCCAAATTCCTGCACAGGAACCGTCAAGATTACCTGCGCAGGTTCGTGTGCAGAATCGCATGCAGCAACATGTCCAGGATCCTCCGAGGTTCCTGTACAGGAATTTTTAGCTGGCATAAACTGAGGCCAAATTTCATCTAATTTTTTGTTGTATACAAAATCTAAAGAGTAGAAAGACTACCGGTAAAGGCCGTTTTTTCGGGGAATATTCTATTTTTCATTTAATAATCGAAATATAAAAATGTACCCTATGAGATGCACTACGATAACACCACCATCGCAGTAGTGGAGTGTTCTACTATGTATCTAAAAAGGGAGTAGATAAAACAGTTGTCTACATCGGCTTTTGCTTTCGAGACTTACCATGCTTGTTAGGAAGAGGATCTGCTCAGTTCTGCTTTTCGGCGAACCTAACGACAAAATGAAAAAATACCATCCTTCAGAAAAAAGTTCATGGTAATTTTTAGTTTTGTCCTTAGGTTCGCCCAAAAGCAGAACAGAGCAGATCCCTTTCCTCTGGTTTGGCCAGAAGCAAGCAAAGTAAGTATAGTACAAAAATTCATTGGAAAATTTATTTATACAATTTTCATGCATATCGCCCCCTTTGTTCGAATCCACAAAAAAAGCGTTTTTTTTCTAATTATATTTAGTGTTTCCGCAAGCCTCATGAAGTTTTCAGTTTTCAGTTAGAGCGAGGCAATAATCAATTAAATTTAACAGAAATAATAGTTCCACTTATCATTATTTATAACAATATTCTCTTAGAATAATGCTAGAACGTTACCGTTTTTTCTGAAATTTTCCACTTTTTCTTCACTTTTCAATTAGAATGAGGTAATAATTAATTCAAGTTAAGAAACCTGATTGTTTAAACAAATTATTATTGTTTTTGATAATATTCTCTTTGAATAATGTTAGCAAGTTGCGTTTTTTTCTCAAATTTTTAATTTTTTGTCCATTTTTCACTTACAGTGAGGCTAAAATTAATGCAATTTAGCAAACATAATTGCCTACTCAAATTATTTTTGTTACTATCTTTTTCTATATTAATGCTAGATAGTTGCGGTTTTTTTCTGAAATTATTACCTTTTTGTCCACATTTCACTCAGTGAGGTAATAATAATTAATGCAAGTTAACGAACATAATTATTTAAACAATTTATTATTATTTATAACTCTCTTCTCTTAGGTAATTCCTAGAAACTTTCGATTCTTTCTGAAATTTTTAACTTTGCTTTGGCTTTTTAATTATAAACAAATAATAAATAAACATACGAAGGAATCATTTTTTAAACAATCTCTTTTTTGTTAAAATCCTTTTCTAAAATAAAACAGATATTTCAAATATTCTTCAAATTTTCTATACTATATGGAACATATTAAATGTACATTTTTCTGAGAAGTAGTTACTGAGAGCCTTTTTGTCTGAATTAATATTAATATGAATATTTATTATTTGTCCCTAACTAAAAAGTCAAATAAATGCTGACAATTTCAGAAAAACCCTTAACTTTGTAGCATTACTCTAAGAAAAGATAGTTATAAACGATAATAAATTGTTTAAACAATTATTTTAGTTAACTTGCATTATTTATTAGCTCAGTTAAAATGTCAGAAAAATAAATGTTCAACAAAAAAAAAAACCTTTTTTCAAACAAATATATTTTCTTTCATAACAAAAAAAAAATATTTTTCAATCAAAAACAGAAGAATTAAATTTTCAGTTAAGACAATCAATTTACAAAAAAAAAGAAATGAATTCTCAACAAAATAATTCAATATTAAAACTAACAAAGATGAATTTACAAAACAAAAATATAATACATATTTCAAATTGCAGTTACAAAAGTAAATTAAAAAAAAACGAGTTTTCAGCAAAATTAATTAATTTTCAACTAAAAATATAAATTTTAAACCGATAATTGAATAGTTATATCTTGAATTAAAAAATATATTTTTCAACTAAAAGAAACGAATTTTCAGCCAAAGAAATTATTTTTTAATCACAATCATGAATTTTCAACCAAAAATATGAAATTTAGACCAAATAGTGGATTTTTCAATCCAAAAGATGAATTTTCTACCAAGAAAAAAACGAATTTTCAACTAAATAGTTTTTTTTCCAATGAGAGAAATAAATTCTTAACAAAAAATTAAATAGTTAAATTTTCTACTAAACAGATAATTTTTTAACGAGAAAGTTTATATTTCTATCAAAAAAGGTAAATTTTCCACAAGAAATGTAATAGTTAAAGCGAATGTTCAACTAAAATGATGAATCTTCAACTAAAAAAAAATGTAATTTTCAACCAAATAAATGAATTTCAAACTAAAAAGATAAATTTTCTACCAAAAATAAAGTAGGATAAATTTCAGTCAGTAAAATAAATTTGTGAACAAAAAACAAACGAATTTTCAACCAAAGAAATTAATTTTTAACCCAAAAGATGAAATTTTTACTAATGATAATACAATTTTACAAAAAAGATGGATTTTCAACAAATAGTTAAATTTTTACAGAAACCAAATAAATTTTCAACTAAAAATAGAATAGTTAAATTTTCAGTAAGAAAATTAATTTTCAATAAAATTAAAGTAAATTCTCAACGAAATAGTATAATTTTCAACCAAAAAAATGGATTCTCAACAAAATAGTTCAATTTTAAACTAAAAAGATCAATTTAAAAACCAAAAATATAATATTTCAATTTGCAGTCATAAAAGTAAATTAAAAAAAAACGAGATTTCAGCAAAATTAATTTCAACAGAATAGATCAATTTTTAAACAAAGAAATGAATCCTCAACTAGAAAACTGAATTTTTAAGAAAGTAGTTAAGATTTAAAAAAATAAAATATAAATATAAATTTTCAAGCGAAAATGGAACAGTTATATCTTCAGTTAAAAAAATTAATGTTCAACTAAAAAGAAACGAATTTTCAGCCAGAGAAATGAATTTTTAATCACAATGATGAATTTTCAACCAAAAATATAAAATTTAGACCAAATAGTGGATTTTTCAATCCAAAAGATGAATTTTCTATCAACAAAAAAACGAATTTTCAACTAAATAGTTTTTTTTTCCAATGAGAGAAATAAATTCTTAACAAAAAATAGAATAGTTAAATCTTTTACTAAACAGATAACTTTTTAATGAAAAAGATTACATTTCTATAAAAAAAAAAGTAAATTTTCAACAAAAAAATTGAATAGTTAAAGTGAATTTTCAACTAAAAAAAAATTAATTTTTAACCGATTACATTCATTTTAAACTAAAAAGATAAATTTTCTACCAAAAATAAAGTAGGATAATTGTCAGTCAGTAAAATAAATTTTCAACCAAAAAATAACGAATTTTCAACAAAACAGTTTAATTGTCAACCAAAGAAATGAATTCTTAACCAAAAAGATGAAATTTCAACTAATGAGAGTACTCTTTTACCAAAAAGACGGATTTCCAACAAATAGTTAAATTTTTACAGAAAGTAGATAAATTTTCGAATAAAAATAGAATAGTTAAATTTTCAGTAAGAAAATTAATTTTCAATAAAATTAAAGTAAATTAAGATGAATTATCTACCGAAAAAGATACAGTTTCAATAAAATATATAAATTTTCAACTAAAAAAGATAAATTTACAAACCAAAAATATAATATTTCAATTCGCAGTAGAAAAGTAAATTTAAAAACACGAGTTTGCAGCAAAATTAATTAATTTTCAACTAAAGAAGTTAATTTTCAACTATAAAAAAAACGAATTTTCAACCAAAAATTTGAAATTTTGACGAAATAGTAGATTTTTTAATCCAAAAGATGAATTTTGTAACAACAAAAAAACGAATTTTCAACTAAATTTTTTTTTTTCAATGAAAGAAATGAATTTCAATAAAATTAAAGTAAATTTTCAACGAAATAGTATAATTTTCAACCAACAAGATTAAATTTCTATCAGAAAAGATAAATTTTTGACAAAAAATGGAACAGTTACATTTCCAGTTTAAAAAATTAATTCTAAATAAGAAAAATCTCATTTTCAACCAAAAAGATCAATTTTCAACCAATAAGATGAATTTTTTACAAAGTAGATGAATTTTCAACCAAATACTTGAATTTTTAAAGGAATTTCCAACCAAAAGGATGAATTAGTCAATCTTTTTCTATCTCTCTATCAATCTAAACTACCGTTATCTTTTTCAATCTCCTTTTCCCTATCTCTTCTTATCCTGCTTCTATCAACGTCAATCTTTTCCTATCTCTCAATTAATCTAAACTCCCTTTATCTTTTTCAATCTCCTTTTCCCTATCTCTTCTTATCCTCGATCTATCCACGTCAATCTTTTTTTATCTTTTTGTCTATATAAATCCACGTCTAAATAAATAGACGTGAATTTATATTGACGAAGAGATATAATGGGATACATTCTTTCTATCATAAAGATTAAAAATTATTCAAAAAGATGGAATCTATATCTTTTTAATTCCAGCAGGGGACGCTAGGTGGCTGAGGGTAAAAGTAACCAACAAGTGAAATCAGTCTTCGGGTCTATAAGTATAAACCTAGCAAACCGTTTTCTTCGAAGTTCGTCACAGTTGTCGACTGTGAGATAGAGAAATTAATTTTAATTATGTAGGTATATAAGCATGGACGTCACGTTGTCTTTCTGATACGTGGTCAAAGTCAAATTAATTTTTTTAATGAATTTTTGAACTTTTCGATGGACTCCCGAATTTTGAAGGATAGAAAAAGATAAGAGTCCTCGGTCACGAAGCATACAGAAAGAGATTGAAAAATATTGAAATTAGTAATAGATAGATAGACTAAGGGATAGATAAAGATAAGAGTCTTCGGTCACGAAGGATAGAAAAAGAGATTAAAATTAAAAGATTAAAATTCGTAATAGATAGATAGACTAAGGGATAGAAAAAGATTGACGCGGATAGATCGACGATAAGAAGAGATAGGGAAAAGGAGATTGAAAAAGATAACAGGAGTTTAGATTGATAGAGAGATAGAAAAATATTGACGTTGATAGAAGGAAGATAGGATGAGATAGAGAACAGGAGATTGGAAAAGAAAGACGTGAATTTATATAGAGAAAACGATTGACGCGGATAGACCGAGGATAAGAAGAGATAGGGAAAAGGAGATTGAAAAGATAAAGGGAGTTTAGATTGACTGAGAGATAAAAAATATTGACGCGGATAGATCGAGGATAAGAAGAGATAGGGGAAAAGAGATTGAAAAAGATAACGGTAGTTTAGATTGATAGAGAGATAGAAAAAGATTGACGTTGATAGAATTAGGATAGGATGAGATAGAGAAAAGGAGATTGGAAAAGAAAGACAGGAATTTATATGGACAAAAAGATAGAAAAAGATTGACGCGGATAGACCGAGGATTAGAAGAGATAGGGAAAAGGAGATGGAAAAAGATAAAGGGAGTTTAGATTGATTGAGAGATAAAAAAATATTGACGTTGATAGAAGGAGGATAGGATGAGATAGAGAAAAGGAGATTGGAAAAGAAAGACGTGAATTTATATAGACAAAAAGATATAAAAAGATTGACGCGGATAGATCGAGGGTAAGAATAGATAGGGAAAAGGAGATTGAAAAAGATAACAGGAGTTTAGATTGAGAGAAAGATAGAAGAAGATTGACGTGGATAGGTAAAGTATAGGATGAGATAGAAAAGAGAGGATTGAAAAAGATAGACGTGAATTTAGATTGACAAAGAGATAGAATGGGATACATTTTCTCTATCTATTTCGATGATAAAGATTCAAAATTATTTAAAAAGATAGGATCTATATTCTTTTAATTCCAGCAGGGGACGCTAGGTGGCTGAGGGTGAAAGTAACCAGCAAGTGAAATCAGTCTTCGGGCCCATAAGTAGAGGCCTAGCAAACCGTTTTCTTCCAAGTTCGTCACAGTTGTCGACTGTCAGATAGAGAAATTAATTTTAATTATGTAGGTATATAAGTATGGACGTCACGTTGTCTTTCTGATACGTGGTCAAAGTCAAATTAATTTTTTTAATGAATTTTTGAACTTTTCGATGGACTCCCGACTTTGGGGGATAGAAAAAGATAAGAGTCCTCGGTCACGAAGGATACAGAAAGAGATTGAAATCAGTAATAGATATAGATAGACTAAGGGATAGATAACGATAAGAGTCTTCGGTCACGAAGGATAGTAAAAGAGATTAAAAAAGATTAAAATTCGTAATAGATAGATAGACTAAGGGATAGAAAAAGGTAAGTCTTCGGTCACGAAGAATAGAGAAAGAGATTGGAAAATATTAAAATTCGTAATAGATAGATAGACTAAGGGATAGAAAAAGACAAGAGTCTTCGGTCACGAAAGATTAAAAGTGATTGAAAAAGATTAAAATTCGTAATAGATAGATAGACTAAGAGATAGAAAAAGATAAGAGGCCTCGGTCACGAAGGATAGAGAAAGAGATTGGAAAAGATTGGTATTCGTAATAGATAGATAGGCTAATGGATCGAAAAAGATAAGAGTCCTTCGTGTTGAAGGATAGAGAAAAAGATAGAAAGTCATTGAGATTAGGGATAAGAAAAGATAGCGTTTGAGGGATGCAAAGTGACCCATTGAGAGAGATGGAATAGTTCTATCTTTTCCTATCCTCAAATTTCTATCTTTTTCAATCTTTTCACTTCCAGTAGGAATCTGCTCATCTGTTCGGTTCTGCTTTTGGGCGAACCTAACGACAAAACGAAAAACTACCATAAACTGGGTCCCTGAAGGATGGTAGTTTTTCGTTTTGTCGTTAGGTTCGCCGAAAAGCAGAACCGAGCAGATCCTCTTCCTAACAAGCATGGTAAGTCACGAAAGCAAAAAACAATGTAGACAACTGTTTTATCTACTCCCTTTTTAGATAAATAATAGAAAAAAAGTCCTTTAGCGGGAGTCTTTCTACTCTTTTGATTATGTATACAAAAAACTAGATAAAGTGGCTTTTCGATTTGATCTCAGTTTATGAAATTCGATTTACCGATGACTTCCAGGGGGCTTAATATTAGGAATCAAATCCATATTATACCATCGAAGCTACAATTTTCTCTGTTAAATATATTTTGAAAGGAATCTGTATTATCATCAGAAAATAACAGCAATTTTTAACGTCTTTTCAGACTAGATGGAGATATGAATTAAAAATTATTTTAATTAATTTTTTCTGAAAAAAGATTTTCTCCTTTCGCTCTGCTGGGAAACGAACCTCAGAACTTCCGATTGCCAGTCGGATTCTTTTCCATTAGGCTACTAGAGAGATCGAGAGAAGAAACTTTTTTCAGAAAATACACTGAAGTTCTGAGGTTCGATTCCCAGCGGAACAAAAGGAGAAGATCTTTTTTCAGAAAAAATTAATTAAAATAAGTTTCAATTCATATCTCCATCTAGTCTGAAAAGACGTTAAAAATTTATGTTATTCTCTGATGATACTACAGATTCCTTGAAAAATTTATCTTGTACCATCTAGCAAAATACTGCGTGTAGTTTCTGAAAAAAAGATTCTTCTCTCGATCTCTCTAGTAGCCCAACCGGCAATCGGAAGTTCTGAGGTTCGATTCCCAGCGGGGCGAAAGGAGAAGATCTTTTTTGAGAAAAAATTAATTAAAATATATTTTGTTGCTGACAATAAATGTTTATAATTTAAATACCTTCATACAAACATCGCTCATGAAAAACTCGCAATAATCTTTGTGCTTTGTCAGTTCATTATCGCATTCTTGTTGGCACACAACGCATTTATAACCACTGGGTGGACTTCTTGTCTCGAAAGCGAACAGATTACTGTTTATCAGTTCTGCATCGTCCGTCTAAATAAAAATTGATAAATCGTATGATTTTAGATACAAAAAAGCTTTTTTACGATTAAAATGAAAATTTAAATCAAGTAGTTTGATATAAGTTTTCTTTAGTAAATAATATACATAATAATAAATTTAAAATGTAAAGCTTTTCCGGATTTCAATCGTGTGCGTTTAGAAGTTGTCCTATTTTCGCAGGTGGTTTAAATATGGTTTGGATGTTGTGTTTGTTTATATTGGAGTCTATATTGGAGAAACCGGGAGCGCGGTGAGCCAACGTGTAAAGGAACATGAGAGAAAAGTCAGGCTAAAACATTTCACGCAATCAGCACTAGCTGAGCATCATATCGAAACAGGACATATCATTTTATTTGACAAAACAACCGTCATCGCAAAAACGTACAATATTTTTCCAAGAAAGCATAGAGAAGCAATCGAAATCTTAAAACACCCTGATAACATCAATAGGGACAATGGTTATAATACCAATCCGATTTTGCTTTCCGTCCTCCCGGGTTTAAAAAAAAGCCTTGATTGGCCAATCAAGTTCGACCAGTCCCCACCATGGGGCGCTCTGGCCAATCACAGGCATCGTAGAGAGTACATATATGTATAAGAACAACATAACCTGAAACTTGAGTTTCAGGTCAGCTTTAAATTTTTAATTTATTATAATGAATCATCGTAAAGGCATTAAATCTATTAATATACATAATATTTACTAGTATGGCGATTATCCGTTCTATACGATCTACACGATTAACCGTTCTAAATTCTTCACGAAGAGCGACAATGGTGATTCTGGATAGCGCCAGATGTTCCTTACCAAGAGTCTTCAATATTAATTCTTTGAGTTCTCTAACTTTTTTTGTCCTCTCAATTGAAACAATGACTCTGAGGTGAGGTTCAAAATTATTGCTAGGAACGTAAACAATGTTCCATTGTCTCTCAATGTCCTCCATAGTGTTAATCAAAAGACACAGGATCTGGTAAATATACGTGCATAGGTATAATTAATTACAAATAATAATAAATAAATTTGAACCGACGCACAGTGATAAATATGGGAAAAAATTCGAGCCACGCTACAATTTTAGTGAAATAATGAAAAAAAATTGTTATCCTTCTCTAAAAATGTTATATTTAATATTTCCGGTGAGAGAATTGTTATAACTACCCATATTTTTCTTTAAATTAGCCATGAAACGACTTGCCTCAACATTAGTGGAAATTGTTCGAAAATAACGCAGGACTACAAAATCTTTTCGGGAGTGGAACCAAGTGGAATATACGTTTTCAGGTGCGCTGATCACGAATCCGTGACCCCTATGAGCTCTACACGTCAGCATCAAGGTCATTTGAAGGTCAGCTTCGTTAATTCGAGAGATATCATGTTTTTGACCTCATGTTCTGAAAGAGCAGGAAATTTTACGTTCGCAAATATTTTTATCCACGGGTCCCAGTAACCTCTAGAGGTCTTATGAATGTCAAGACCATTCATTAGAACTTCTGAAACTAGTAGCTTGACATGGTTTGCTAATATCGAGGTAATGACCCTTACAAAATACGTTTTCGTCTACGCTGGTCACGAATCCGTGACCCCTATGACCCCTAGACGTCAGCATCAAGGTCATTTGAAGGTCAGCTTCGTTAATTCGAGAGATATCATGTTTTTGACCTCAAAATCGTTATACAAAGACCGAAGAGTTCAATTTAAATACCTTATCACCTCAAAGTTTCATACACCACCAGGAAAAAAAGTAAATCTAAATATCCCATAACTTAAAAAGCTTAAACACAACATTATTTGAGGTATTCAGACTTTTTGCCTGCCTTGCTGTGTATATATTTTGAATCCCTCATATACAATAGCTTTTGCATAGGTCATTTCCTCTGTATATGGGTACCATGACGAGATTCTTGTTAAGGAATTTAGAATTATCGATTTGACCTTCATATGACCTCTAGAGGTCACTGGGACCCGTAGGTAAAAATATATCCGAACGTAAAACTTCCCGCTCTTTCAGAATCTGAGGTCAAAAAGATGATATCTCTCGAATAAGGGAAGCTGACCTTGAAATGACCTGATGCTGACGTGTAGGGGTCATAGGGGTCACGGATTCGTAACCAGCGCAGACGAAAACGTATTTTGTAAGGGTCATTACCTCGATATTAGCAAACCATGACAAGCTACTAGTTTTAGATGTTCTAAAAAATGGTTTTGACATTCATAAGACCTCTAGAGGTCACTGGGATACGTGGATAAAAATATTTCCAAACGTAACATTTTCTGCTCTTTCAGAACATGAGATCAAAAACATGATATTTCTCGAATTAACGAAGTTGACCTTCGAATGGCCTTGATCCTGACGTGTAGGGGTCATAAGGGTCACGGATTTGTTATCAGCGCATCCAAAAACGTATTTTTGAAGGATCATTACCTTCATATTAGCAAACCATGACAAGCTACTAGGTTCAGAAATTCTAAATAATGCTTTTGACCTTCATGTGACCTCTACAGATCACTCGATTCCGTGGGTAAAAATATATATGAACGTAAAATTTTCCGCTCTCTCAAAATCTGAGGTCAAAAAGATGATATCTCTCGAATTAACGAAGTTGACCTTCGAATGACCTTGATCCTGACGTGTAGGGGTCATAGGGGTCACGAATTCGTGATCAGCGCACCTGAAAACGTATATTCCACTTGGTTCCACTCCCGAAAATATTTTGTAGTCCTGCGTTATTTTCGAACAATTTCCACTGATGTTGAGGCAAGTCGTTTCATGGTTAATTAAAAAATATATATGGGTAGTTATAATAATTCTCTCACCGGAAATATTAAATATAACATTTTTAGATAAAAAAAATGTCTATTATTTGATTAAAGTCGTCGCGTGGCTCGAATTTTTCCCCATATTTATCACTGTGCGACGGCGGTAGCTAGGAGGTAATTCTCGAATTGTCGAGATCACTAATGTTGAGCACGGAAGGGCGCGTACACGGCTCGGATGGGTGACCCAGGGCTCGGAACTGCTCAAGCTTAAAAAAATAGTAAAATAGTAACCATACTTCTCTCAAAAAAGTAACCGAAAAGTAACAATAATGTGACAAGAAAGTAAACAAAAAGAAAGATTGTTTATCAAAAAGACGAATTTTCCACCAAAATTATGAATCTTCAACAAAACAATTTATGCTTAAGAAACTAGTTCAACTTTTAACAAAATGGTTGAATTTTTCTGACTAAAAAAAAATTTATATAAAAAACAGTTACAAAAACTGAACTGAAAAATTCGAGCACTCAATTTAAATTTTTTCATATTTTAAACTTTCAAAATTGAAACTTAAAATTTGTTTAATTCAAACGCTTAATAATTCACGCGTATAAAATGGAAGCTTTTAACACTTTTCAATTGAAATTTTTTTAATTAAAAGTCGTTAAAATGCAAAATTTTCAATTTTAACTTTTATACATTGTACTTTATAAGTAAATTTCCAAATAAATAATAATAAATTTTCAAAATTATATCATTTTAAGCAACTCGAATTTTTCCTACAATTTTTCCAAAATCCTGCAAAAGTAAACAAATTACCTTAAAATGATCCTAATTCTTTTTTGAAAATGTTATTAAATATTATTTTTAAATTAACTAAAAAAATATACTGTTTTTTTCAGGAATTTTGATACGATCGTTTTATACATTTAAAACCTTTGAAAATGCTTAAAAAGCTTCTAAATTTTGTGTTCAGAATTTTCGAACATCTGCATTCTGTTTTCAATGTTTTTAAATTTTTTCACGTTTTAAATTATTCTGGAATCTTTTCAAAACTTCTAAATATATTTCAAACTAACTCCATCATTTTCCAAATTAATAATTGTTCGATTGTTATTTATTAATCGAAAAACATTTTTTCATTCTTTTTTAATTTTGCTCTTAATATTAATTTTTCGAAATAACAAATCATTTTAAACCTTCTCAGCAAACTTAAGAATTATTTTGTTTTCTTAAAACCTTTAAAGATCCTTGAAAAGCTTCAAAATTTGATTTCGAAATCTTCAACAATCTAAATTTATTTTTTTATTTCTCGAAAGAGAAATTTTTTTTCCAGATTTAAATTAAGTTTGGACCTTCTCAAAACTTGTAAATATCTCTTAAACTAACTAAAATTTTTTCTAAATTGATAATTTTTCAATTGTTATTTATGCATCAAAATTCTATAATTTCACCTACATATTAAAAATTTCTTAAATAGGACAATTAAAATTGTAACGTTCAAAGTTTAAATTTAACACTCTGAAACATTAACGATTCGAGGCTTTCTATTTTAAATAGTTCAGTTTAAAATTGTTTAGTTTTCAATATTTGATTTATAATTGTTCATTTTAAATAAAAAAGTAAGATATTACTAAATATTCAAAAAAATGTCATCTTTAATTTTAAAAGAAATTCAAATTAAAAGGTTAAAATGGGATGTTTTAGATTGAAACAATATTTGAATAGGATTTGGAATTGAATAAGAGCGTTTAATCATAAATTTATTAATTTGAAATTATTTTAGAATTAAGAATAGTTTATAAAGTTTCAATCGAAAGTTTACATTTATTTAACTACTGAGGCTTTCAAATTGAAAAATTTATATTTTTAACGTTAAAATCTGTAACTTGCTTAATTTTGAATAGATTTAGAATCGTCCTGTAAAAGCAATAATTTTTCAATTTTCAATCATTACAACAAATAATTATAACAAAAAATACGAATTTTCGACAAAATGGTTAAATTCTCAACCAAAATAGTTTAATTTCCAACGAAATAGTAGCATTTTTAAACCAAACAAAAATTAAATTTCGACCAAAAGAGATGAGTTATTAAAACAAAGATGAATTTTTCTAGGAAATAGTTGAATTTTCAACCCAAAAAGACGTATTTTGTATCATAAAAGGTTTTTCAGTCAAGTGGAAAGAAAATTGCAACGAAGTTGTTAAATTCTCGAACCAAAAAGGCGAATTCTCAAAAAAACATTTAATTTACAAACCCGGAAATATGAATTTTTAACTAAAAAGTTGATTTACAATCAAATAGTTGAATTTTCTACAAATATAAGAGAATTTCCAAGCAAAAAATTTAAGTTTAGACCGAAATACATCAATTTTTAACCAATAATGAAATAGTTACATTTTTAATACACAAAAATTATTTTTCAACTGAAAAAAATAAATTTTCAACAAAAATAGTTAAAATTTTCAACAAAATACTTAAAATTTTAACCAAAGAGATGGATCTCCAACTAATAAAATGACTTTTTAACAAAATACTTCAACTTTCAACAGAACTGTTAAATTTTAAATTAAAAACGATCAATTTTTAACCAATAATGGAATGAATAATTTTTCAGTCAACAAAATTAGTTTTTAAACAAAAAAGATAGAATTTTCAACAAAATAGTGGAATCCTCATCCAAAACAGAATAATTTGTAACCAAACAGTAGCATCGTTAATCAAAAAAGATTAAATTTCTATAATTTCAAAAATATTTAAATTGTATAGATTCAACGAAAAAATATTTTACCTTTAAAGTTTTATTTAAATCATAAATATTTTAGTTTAAAATTAGTCATATTTAAAAAAGTTAAATTAATTATAATACACAATTCCGTAAATTCAAAAAGCTTTCAATCCTGATTAATCAGGACATGTCCTGATTTTTTATCGCTGTCCTGATTTTCTGATTTTTTGTGTTGTGTCCTGATTTTTTATGCCCGAAAACGTAAAAATTGGAAGTTATAAAAAGTATTTAAAATAATTAACATACTTTACAGATTGCACTTAGTTATTTAAACACAAATGTTGACCTCAAAAGCGTTATTTGTATAATTTATAAACTTAGGGAATGATCACACCATTTTATTATTTTTTTCAAAATTCAACCACTTTCTTTTTAAAAAGTCAATCTTTTTCGTTAAAAAATCAACTATTTGGTCGAATATTAACTTTTTGTTGAAAATTCAACTATTTTTTAGAAAATTCGTCTTTTTGGCATGGAAAATCACAGTTTTTATAGCTTTTTTTCTATTCTTTTGTTCTTTATTGACTTTTTTGGCTAAAAATGCAATTGCTGTATTTTAAATTATTTTGGTTTCAATTTAAAATCTTTTTTGGTTGAAATATCAACTACTACATTTTTCATTGAAAATTTAACTACTTACTTGAAAGTGGATCTAATTTGTTAGACATTTATTTTTTGGTTGATGATTCATTATTTTTATTTAAAAATCTTTTTTCCCTATTTGAATATTTGGTTGAAAATTAATTTTTAATTCGTTGAAAATTAATTCTTTAACCAAAAATTTAACTGTTCCATTTTTAGTTAAAAAGTTAGCTTTTTTAGTTAAAAATGCATGTATTTTGTTCCAAATTAATTTCTTCGGTTGAAAATTTAACTATTTTATTAAAAAGTAGTTTTTATTGAAGATTCATTACTATATTTGAAAATAATTGAATTTGGTTAAAAATTGAACTATTTAGTTGAAAACTCTTTTTTTGTTGTTGTTAAAAATGAATTTTTCCAACTGAAAATGTCACTACTCCGTGTTTGGTTGAAAATTTATCTTCTGTAGTTCAAAATTCAACTATTTGGTGAATATAACTATTCCATTTTAAGTTCAAAATTTATCTTTTTTAGTTGCAAATTCATATATTTTGTCGAAAATTCGTCTTTTTAGTAAAAAATTAATCTTCTTGGATGAAAATTCATTTTTCTGTTAAAGCAGATTCCTTATTTTAGTTGACAATTTATTTTTATTTTTTGTTGTTAAAAATTGAACTATTTTGTTGAAATTCATTTAATTCGTTAAAAAATCGTCTTTTTTGTTCGAAAATTAATCTGTTCGGTAGAAAATTAATATTTATGGTTAAAAATTCATCGTGTTGGTCGAAAATTCAACTATTTGGTTGAAAAATAATTTTTTTGGTTGAAAATTCATCTTTTTTGGTTAAAAATTAATCTCGTTTTTGATGAAAATTCAAATTTTTTTGTTAAAGCAGATTCCTCATTTTAGTTGACAATTTATTAATTTTTTTAATTGAACTGTTTTCTTAAAAATTTATTTATTTTGTTAGAAATTTAACCTGTTTGGTAGAAAATTAATCTTCTGGTTAAAAATTCTTCTTTTTGGTAGAAAATTCAACTATTTGGTTGAAAAATCATTTCTTGGTTAAAAATTCATCATTTTTGGTCGAAAATTAATATTATTGGATGAAAATTCCTTTTTTTTTGTTAAAGCAGATTCCTCATTTTAGTTGGCAATTTATTATTTTTCTTTTTTGTTGAAAATTGAACTATTTTCTTGAAAATTCATTTATATTGTTAGAAAATCGTCGTCTTCTTTATTAGAAAATTAATCTGTTTGGTATAAAATTAATCTTTATGGTTGAAAATTCATCTTGTTGGTCGAAAATTCAACTATTTGGTTGAAAAATCATTTCTTTGGTTGAAAATACTTTTTTTTTGGTTGAAAATTAATCTCTTATTGGATGAAAATTCAATTTTATTTTGTTAAAGCAGGTTCATCATTTTAGTTGACAATTTATTTATTTTTTTAATTAAACTGTTTTGTTGAAAATTTATTTATTTTGTTAGAAAATTAATCTGTTTGTTAGAAAATTAATCTTTATGGTTAAAAATTCTTCTTTTTTGTAGAAAATTCAACTATTTGTTTGAAAAATCATTTCTTGCTTAAAAATTCATCATTTTTGGTCCAAAATTAATCATATTGGATGAAAATTCATTTTTTTTTTGTTAGAGCAGATTCCTCATTTTAGTTGGCAATTTATCATTTTTCTTTTTTGTTGAAAATTGAACTATTTTCTTGAAAATTCATTTATATTGTTAGAAAATCATCGTCTTCTTTGTTAGAAAATTAATCTGTTTGGTATAAAATTAATCTTTATGGTTGAAAATTCATCTTGTTGGTCGAAAATTCAACTATTTGTTTGGAAAATCATTTCTTTGGTTGAAAATTCATTTTTTTGGTTGCAAATTAATCTCTTATTGGATAAAAATTAATTTTTTTGTTTGTTAAAGCAGATTCCTCATTTTAGTTGACAATTCATTTATTTATTTATTTTGAAAATTGAACTGTTTTGTTGAAAATTCATTTATATTGTTAAAAAATAGTCGTCTTTTTTGTTAGAAAATTAATCTTTATGATTAAAAATTCATATTTTTGGTCGAGAATTCAACTATTTGATTGAAAACCCATTTCCTTGGTTAACAATTCATCATTTTTGGTC